>JAODLI010064427.1:0-14855 GCA_027575585.1 Percopsis omiscomaycus
TGTGTGTGTGTGTGTGTGTGTGTGTGTGTGTGTGTGTGTGTGTGTGTGTGTGTGTGTGTGTGTGTGTGTGTTATGTATGCATGCCTTCTTGTGTGACATATCAAGACCTTTTCCTTGTAAGGGCCTAATATTCTTGTGCTTTGTTAAGGAACCAGTGGCTTGGTCGCTGCCTGGAAGGTTCGCTGCAGCTCTCTCTTGCAAAATACCAAGAACTGTTGGATGCAGTTGGTGACCTTTGAACTAAACAGAGCAAACAACAGCCAGCGCTACACTGTCTGCTCTGCTATTTCACTACAGCAGAACACAAGGACCCTACTGTAAATTATGTGGACACAATCTACTGTAATGGTCTTGTTGAGAACCTCATAACTCAGTATTGGGCAATTCTACGACTGCATGCAGCAGTGCTTGGGTTAAGCAATGTCCAGGGTCCTGGAAACCAGGTCAAAGCTCTTGTTTGAAAAAACTGCGAACGCGAACACAGATATTGGTCTGATACGAGCTGTCATCCGAGGGGGGCACCGCGCTGAAAGCATCCAGTGAAACAGTGGTGTGCAGCGGGGGAGAATGTTGCGGCGATCCCCTTCCTAATAAGAAGATGCTTGCGGCCGGCGGTCGACAGTGAATCGTCAATGGTGAATTGTGTGAGCAGTGTGTGAAGGCCTGTTGTCCCGTCAGCCCACATCAAACGTGCGTAGCGCGGAATGCGTCTGTAATAGGTCAGCGGAATGACTCACTGCTAGCTCTGTCGTCCTGATGAAAGGAGCTAATGAAAGGAGCTGATGAAATGAGGCTTTATCTGGAGGGAAAACCAATCTCCCTCCAATACTTTGCACAGTAAATTGACATTTCTCTTAAAGTTAAAAGGCCCCAAAAAAATAGGATGAAAACGGCTTTTGGTGCGATACTAATTGCGCTTTAGATGAAAGCGGGTAGTGTGTGGTCGATCTCATATAACAGGGCGACGAGGTATTTCCATACAGCGTGTGGCGTATACAGTACATGTGAAATCCCTCGGCTGAGAGGAACTGCTGTCGCTGAACTCGTGACGCCATATTGTTTGGATGCAAATCCGAGGCAGACGATTGGACGGTTGTGGATGGTCTACTGTGTGTGTGTGTGTGTGTGTGTGTGTGTGTGTGTGTGTGTGTGGGGGGTCACGTGTAGGTCGAGGGGTACCTGTAGCTTGCTCTCTCACGCGCATGTGCACGGTCATGGGTTAAAAGCTTTTGAGAACCACTGACTTAACCACAGTTCCTCTGGTCTGAAATCTCCATACGAAGCCCAGTGTAAACACTAATATAATGGGAAGTTCTCTGTGTAAGGGGAAGGTGAATTGCACATCGAATAGCATCGTTAGCACTCTAAAGCCAATGTTCCATTGGAAACTCCTGCACACAGCTGTGCTGCCACCTCTGAATACCTCCGGACGACATTGCCCTTTACACTATTCTATGGTCCATAATACACTACAGAACTGCAGGGGTAGTTCTGCGTGGGATCTCATATAACAGGAAGCACAAGCCTACGCGCCGCAGTACCGCCGCGGCGCGTAGGCTACTGTGTGTGTCGGGCTACGTTTTACAGTAGCTCCACTAGAGTCCTACTGCTTTCCATTCCTCCTGCCAAAGCTCTTAAAACTGGAGCTCATGAGCTGGGATTACCTGTACTATTAAAACATCCCTCGCTGAGTGACTCAAACATTCCTGACATTTTACTCCTCACTTGAAACGAGAACCTACAGTGAAAACAAAATCGGAGACTTTTTTTAAGTGTAAAGCCACACGTTGCATAAATACACAGACAAGTGTGACGGCAGGAACGCGCAGTGACCCGGAGCCATGACATCACCTTATTTTGACAGATGTCCCGTTTAATGTGGAAACAATTAAAAGGGGAAAGCAAAGAGGGATTTCAAATGTTACCCATTAAACTTAACCACCAAATTACACGGGATTTTATAGTTCGTAAATACGAAAACGCTGCCAAAATGTGCCCTCCTCCAGCCACTGTTGAGCCTCCTGTGAGTTTGTGTGTGTGTGTGCGCGCGCATGTGTGAATGTGTGTGTGTGTGTGTGTGTGTGCACTGCCAAGCTCTGGGGGAGAGACGTCGCCTCAGACTGGTGTCGACACCCAACCACTGTGTACATACACACACACACACACACACACACACACACACACACACACACACACACACGCATAATGTTAGGAAACTCATGAACATTAGTTATTATTCATGAACTAAAAACTATCCGTGACTGGAGTCATTTTAACGGCAAGTTGAAAGTGTATCTGAAGGGCAGCCAGACTTGCAGTCACATTTAAATGTGGCTCGTGTTTTGTCATCTACTGTTTATATCTCCTATATCTTCCTCCGTCTGTGTTTAATGTTATTTGTTTTACACACCATGCGAATTAGCCCAACGCTATGCACGTTATATGTGGCATCAGAATAGTAAATCAAATGTACATACGTATATTTGTGTTGAATTAGGTCTGTTTGTCTTTTAAAGAACTTTTGACGTTTTTGCAACACAGTGAATCTAAACTTTTGTTGAAACTAAAGGAAACTGGTTAGAGCTGTTTTAGTGTAGCTGATTGTGTCGCTCTGGTTTTGTATCGCTAAAACGCCAGTTTAGATGTTTTTACAGACATGAACTTAGCTCAGAATCATCAGTTAATACAACTATCTGGTCTATAGTGTATTTACATAAATAATGCAATGATAAATAAAGATATGATTAAGTGAATACACACAGAAACATGTTACATGCGTCATTTGAATTCACCAATTACATTAAATTGATAGGAGTTTAAAATGTTTTACAAAAATTTACAAATACAATGACTCTGTCTCCTTCACACTGCCAGTGTTGCTAGCTGTTTTTGCTAGCTGCTCAGCTCTTCTCTTCGACTCAGCTCTTCTCTTCGCCTCGACTCTTCTCTGTCCTGGTGCCACAATGGTGGAAGGAGCTTCCTGCAGCAGTCAGGACAGCAGAGTCCCTACCCATCTTCCACAAGAGACTGAAGACTCACCTTTTCAGAATCCACCTTGGCACCTCTGCCACTGACCTACATAGCACCCCCATTAATCAAACCTCTCCATAATGATTCCTTCTCTAACATGTCGTGACGTTAAATAATCTTGTCCTTGTCTAAGGTTCCTAGGTGCGCCTCCTGGTAGCGCCTCTGCGGTGTACGGATTGCTCCTCTGGGAGCCCAACCAGACTGTGGTGAAGCCCCTCAGGTGCCCTGCGACGAAGGTGGAACCTCTCAGGTGGTCCGGCAGGGGACTAGAGACGACGGCGGGACCCCTCAGGTGCCCGGCGGTGCCGGTGGAACCCCTCAGGCGGCCCAGCAGGGGACCAGCGGTGATGGCGGAACCCCTCAGGTGGCTGGCTGCGAAGGTGAAACCCCTCTTGCAGTCGAGCGGGCCGCTGGTGGCGCCGGTGAAGCCCCTCTGGCGGACGCGCAGGAAGCCAGCAGAGACTGCGGAACCCCTCAGGCGAATGGCGGCGAAGTCGGGGGTCCCTCTGAGGATCGGACCAGGAAGCAAGCAGTCGGAAACAGACCCTCTCCGGAGGCTGGACCAGGAAGGCCTTCTCAACAAGGCAGTATCCTGGTAACCTTAGACTACAAATGTGTAAGGCCAGAGGCTGGTACTGGGGCCATGCACAGGTTGAACATGGGCAGCCTACCCCTAGAACAAGCCAGCTGTGTTTGGGACACATCCTGAGCGCTGTTATCAAACCACACACACACCCATCCACATTCTTTCTGTGTTCTCCTGACAAGCTTGTATCCACAAGGCCCAACTGAGGAGCACATTCATTCCTGGAAAGCGATGGGCAGGCTTTAGTTTAGTTTGTTATCTCACAGCTTGCTTCCGCCCATCGCGGAGTCTTCCCTGATACACGTCTCTCAGAGCAGCCGTCATCGGGGCGTTCTCTGGGCCGCAGGTTGCTATTTATTACCGACAAAGACTGAAACAAATGGTTCCTTCCACCCCCTTTTTGTTCCCTCCGTGTTGCCTTCTCATTTCTTTTCTGCACTTCTGATCTGCGTTATAGCATTTTGTTTGTTCCTTTCTGACTCCTTTCATCTCTGCGTCTGCCTGGCCTCGTATCACGGGCTAAAGTGGACCCAAATGCTTTCTCTGGCACTTGCCAGCAGGGACTTCCAGTAACTCTGAAACACAAATTGAATATTTGCAAAAAGACAAATAAATATAAGTGTAAATAGTTTCTTGGACACAGCCTCCGCAACCTCTGTGTGTAATTACACTGTTGACTGTGCTCGCACACGCAGTGTGCTATTGCACATGTGTGCTCGCGCGTCTCTGTGCGTGGGAAGGACGCAAAGATGTTAGCAAAGATGTTAGCAAAGATGTTAGCAAAGATGTTAGCGATCACGTCATCGTGTCTCCGTGCACGTGAGGGACTTCAGGGGCCTTCTTAACAAATGTGTTAAACGTTCCTTGCGGGGCTGGAAATTACTTACAGCCCCCCAGGGGACAGTAAAAGGGGTCTTTTCCATCCTGGCAGACATCAGAGAAACGGAGGCTTTCGGGCAGCAATACATAACAACCAGCAGGCTGGCATCCATGTGACGTCTGAGCATCTCTCTGATTCACCGCTGTCTGGCTACGACTCCAAGGTAGCTTCCAGGAACAAGGGAGGGAAAGGGGACACTCGGGTGTCACTTCAATTTACGACATGACCGTTTACAAAACAGGACAATTTGTGTCCAAAGGGCGAGCAAAACAACTCCACATCCACATTGGCTTCCATTGTTTTCCCTGCTGATAGTGAACAAATTGGTGAGGCAGGGACATTGCATCACAGCTGGGAATCAGGGTTTCTTTACCAATGCTCCCCTCGTTACAGTTTTCCTGCTTTTAGGAAAACCCTCTTCAAGATCTAGACTGCTGCTTGCAGTCTGCATGTGGTCCAAGCCTGGCTGTGCTTCTTGCTTTATAACCCCCACAAGTAGACAATAATATACTAATTTGGCTACTATATAGTTTGTTAACCATGGATTTCAGGCTGAGAAACAATAGAGGTAAGAATAAAATACATAAAGAAAAGATAGAAAGAACGAAAGAAAGACACAGACAGACAGACACAAAGATAGATAGATAGATAGATAGATAGATAGATAGACAGCACACAGCACACAGCAAAGCAGCTGAAGCATAAGAAGAAGATGGGGTGTGGGAGGTGTGGAAGCCGGGGCAGTGAGGAGGAGACATGGATGAAGGAGGTCAGCGAGGCCGGAAGAAACGCTGGGAAAAGCAGGAAACAGGAGAAAGCGGGGAGCCCCAGAGCTATAAACCACCAGGTACAGTGTGTGCTCTCCAAGCGACTCAACCCCCTGACCGGAGTGCCTCCGCTCCCTCTGAATAACTTACCATAAATAGAGGTTTCTAATCGACTTTACCCGCCACAGAGTTTCATTACCATGGTCTGTGAGGGGAACAGGATTGGTTTTTGAGGATTAGTGGAGAGTACAATAGAGCACAATGGAGTCAGGCGGTGAGGGCTGGAGAAAAACCGCGTATCTCTAGAGAGTGTCTCCGCACCCAAGCTGAATATTACTGTGTGAATATTTAACTTGGCTAATGGGATTACGCGTCTAAACACCGCTAAGTGTTTCAGTCAACATCCAGTCTAACACTCTGCACCAACAGGGATAATAGCACTTGATTCACATCCAAGGGCTCAACCAGGCACTTTTATCACATTCATTCACAGAAACAGGGGAGGCTTGGGCGCGCACACACAAACACACGCACACACGCACACACGCACACACGCAGTTGACCACACAAACAAACGCACACACACACACACACATATACACACAAAAAGGTGTGCATACGCGTGAACACATGAAAACCCGCACGTAAACACACGTAAACACACGCACAAAACACCCATACACACGAACACATGAATACAAACAAAAACACAAACACTCACACACACTCTCTCTCTCTCACACACACACACACAAACACACATAAACAAAAACATCCCCACATACAAACACACATCCACAACAATCTCCTGGGTGCGACAGGAACCCATAATTAAGGATAAAAAAACAGAGCTGAAGCACGGAGACAAGCAGCGCTTTGTTGACTTAAACAAGGCTGGCATGTGTGTGTGCATGTGTGTGTGTGCTTAATGGATTAGTTTGTAACTATCTTTGGCGTTGATGAGATTCCCCGTAAAGGGTGTAATGTCATAATTATACGATCGACACAATGGCTCCTCAGACGCGATTACAGGAGATTTAGGAATGCCGGGTTCTTTGAAGTCGTAGACGGGGCACACACACACACACACACACACCCACACACACACACACAAACACTGAAACATTATCCTGCAGAGACACACAAAATAGCACATCAACCAAAACAGACAACAGAGGGGGAAAGGAATGGCATTAGTGATAGAAGGGTGGGTGCCCACAAGATGCATTCCCAGTCAGATCACGCTAAATGTGCATGCACACACTTAGCGTGTGCATGCACACACTGGCACACACGTGTGTGTGTGCCAGTGTGCGCGCGTGTGGCTAACCGTTCCTCAGAGGAATAGGTGAAGCATAGATGACTGTATTGGCAGCCATGTTGATTCTCAACTTGAGGGAAACAGGGAAGCCACCCCACACTGTAGGGATGGAACATCATTTTTGTTTACATGAGGTATAGCAAGGGGAGAGATGGAGGCAGGATAGTCTAGCGGTTAGGGTGGTTGTCTCCCAACTGAAAGGTTGTGGGTTCGATCCCCAACAAGCCTACCTGTAAGCATCCTTGAGCAAGATGTCTAGCCCCTATACCTGCTCCTTAATACTGTAATTGTACTCCCTGTAAGTTAGTAAGTGTCTGCTAAATGACCTGATTGTAATTAAGAGATATTGTCACATTTACCGGTGGGCTGTTAGCATTTTCCTGGGCAAATGATTGACAGGTTGCCAATGAGAGAAAGTCAAAGGAAGTGCTTTCAGCCGGCCAGTGCTCATGTGGGCGGGGCAAAGGACAGAGAGTAGATGCAGTGAGCGAGCGAATGGAACTCCTGCCCCTGGTGGATTATGGGTCTCCTGACTGATGGCTTCCTCCTGTGAGAACAGTGTGAACTTCCAGAGGACGGGGGTGCGGGAGGGTTGGAGCTCTGTTCAGTCCTAAAAAACTGTGTGATCTTCCCAGTAAATGTGTTTCATACAGTGTGTTCACAGTCTGCTGAAGGCATTTAATCTTCCCTATTTGCTGGGAAGAGAAAGAAGAGAAAGAGAGAGACCCAAAGTCTCATAATGCACAGTTGTCAGTTGCCTCCAAAATAACTCAGTATGGCAGACAGTCTTTTGCCCCCTCACTGGTCACCTGTATATATCTATACCTAGCAAGAGGGGGTAGAGGTGTGATTCTGGACACAGCCTGCCCTTCCCCTCTCCCACCTGTTGTGGCATGGCTCCCAGACACACAGAGGAACTGATGATCAGAGGCCTTCTAATTGTAAACACACACTGACTGCAAGACCCAGCTACCAAGCTGCACATTTTTTTGGTTGTACATAGCTGTGTGTGTGTGTGTGTGTGTGTGTGTGTGTGTATGTGTGCGTGTTTGAGGTTGTGTGTGTGTGTGTGTGTGTGTGTGTGTGATGAGGTTGGTAGCCCAGATGAACAAAGGTTTGAATTGCGAAAGACACAAACTCCAACTCTGCGTGACATCTGACTAAATACTTTCATTGTGTCTTGTGCTCAAAACAAGTATCAAGTATCACGTCTGGGACCTGCCATGTTAGCTCAGCCCAAAGTGTGCACACTGCAAAAGACACCTCAAAAATTCACAAGAGGAGGTGAGAATTTCATGTACATTGTCATTGTTTGCTGTGCTGTTTTTAGAAAGTGGTGGATTTATATATGTGTGTGTGTGTGTGTCATTCTGTGTATTTCGACCTGCAGCGAAGGAGACCAGTGATAGAAAGTGTTTATTCATAAGAAGGGCTAAAACTGTGTAACCCTGTGCACTAAGACTTGGATGCGTCCCAGAGCTCTTGGAAAGATTTAGTGCTACGAGAAAATGAGATTGATACTGGAACGACCTACGGGTTTCTTTCAGCAAGGTCTGAAATATGGCCCGTACGTCCAAGTCATCTGAGGATAGAAAAAAGAAAAAAGCCAGGGTCCAGGGGTCTAATTTAGAGTGAAAAATCTGCGGCCATTTGGGTTGAATTCTATACTCTGGGTCTCACATTTCAAATGAATTCTTGAGAGCGATTCAGCGTTTGGATTGTGTGATTGTTTGGGGCTGTCTGGGCCCTCTGTGTTATGGCAGGGCTGTTCAGGAGCCAGGCCAAACTCATAGCATATGTTGGAAGGGGATGACAGGAGTTTAGTGGGAGTGTACACGCACGCACACACACACACACACACACACACACACACACACACACACACACACACACACACACACACACACACACACACACTAAGAAAACGGCCTTTGTTTGAAGAATATGTTTTTGGCAAAAATTCACACACATTCATGAATGATGAATGTGTGTGTCCATGTGCGTGCACACGTCCGTGTGTGCGACACAAACAGACAACCGCGCGTACACACTTGTGTGTCTGTAGCTCCTAAAGACACACACATACTCTCACACAAGTCTCACAAATAAACACAGACACAAAGAGCAATTTGTCTTGATTTCTGAGCTCGCATTCGCATTCGTTATCGTTGCATACAAAGGTCCTAGTGCTCTGATTGGTTGATCAGGATGTTGATTTCCTCCGTCCATGCCTCATTTGCACGTGCATGCGTGTGTGTGTGTGTGTGTGTGAGACCCCGTGACTCGATCAGAAACATATTTGTGCCATGTCTCCAGCAACCTTATCTTAACAGTGGCTTTTATCCGCTATGCTGACTGCTACTCTGGTATTTTCGCTCTTTCTCATTTCCCTGTTTTCTCTCCCTCCTTCCACCTACTTTCCCTCCATCTGAAGGATTTCCCTTCCATCTCCAACGGCAACGACAAGGAGATATTGCACAAATGTTGTCTGGCCAAGATAATAACATTAATACATACATGACATTCTAATAAAGATAATAAAACCCCAAAAATATATATTACAGTACTTTACAATTGGTAACAAGCATGTGTCAGTACTGAGTTTACTTTTCTCCTCAAAAAGTTGCCTTCATCAAGATACACTTGATGAAGGAAACAGTTCATTTCATGCCCAAAATGCAAACTCTACCAAAACATTTCATGAAAGTAAAAAGAAGGGCAGGAAGTCTAGTGGTTGACACTTTGGGGTTGAACCTACGTCGCTTGTGGTGGGTTCGATCCCCAACAAACCCAGCTTACCTGTAAGCATCCTTAAGCAAGATGTCTAACCCCTACCTGCTCCTTAATACTGTAACTGTACTCACTGCAAATCTTAATACTGTAACTGTACTCACTATACGTTAGTTATACTGTAACTGTACTGACTGTAAGTCGCTTTGGATAAAAGTGTCTGCTAAATGACTGTAATTGTAGCAAAAAACTGTAATTGTAGCAAAATGTGCTGTAAATTCATTGAGTTTTCATGGTGGTAAAAATGTCCCACCTCTCCATAGGAATGCATTGGAGCACCAGGCACCTTCACCACTGGTTTAAGTGGGAAAGGGATTTAGAAAGATGTGGTTATTGACTGTGTTCTGTGTCAAAGCAGAGGAAAGAGATCCACAGTTTGGTCCACATGGTGCAGACTGCTGTTGTACTGGCTGAGTGAGAAGGTTGTGTTGGGATGTGTGTACGCTTCCTGGTTGTGTTAAGGTGCCTCCAGAACCCCCCCTTGAGCCTCTTGAGAGATACGGAACGGTGTGAGTAGAGAGGAGTGTGAGCTACTCTTGGTCCTGAGTTTCAAACCAAAACAACAATGTTTTGTAACGCTGGTTTCAAGTACAACAAGTGGAACAAGTGGAATATAAAATATGATAAAAAACGAACTAAAAAAACTATTTACAAACCGACCCCCACTTTAGGACCCACATGGCCTAAACCCCCCCCAACCACTAGTCTATTTTGTAGCCAGGATGTTCTAGCTGGGTGGTGGTCACAGAGTTCCCCCCGGCCTGGTGGGGCAGTGGGGCTGGAGCAGCGTCAGTCTCCGCCCCTCTGCGCGCCCGCCATTGTGAGGCTGGGCTAATCGTTAGAGCGAGGCCTCAAAGCGGCTGGACAAAGGGTCACGCCGGGTCACTCCAGCCCTCTGACATGAAAGCAGGTCCCTGTTTCAAAGAGGATTAACCCAAAAATCCATTGACTGTAGCACTAAAGGACCTGTCAGTGTCTTAAACATGTGAACACCCACCCCCTTTTCCCCTTCCTCATCAGTCACCCCAAAAGATGACAGACATGCAATCACACACACAGAGAACACACACAGAAACCCACACATACTGTATGTACATCAAACAGTCACACACCAAGGATTCATGCAGAATAATTTAGTCTGGAGCTCACTGTGTCCTTAATTGGCGTTTGTGAGCGTGGGTGTTAGTGTGTGTTGGCTAGCGCGTGTGTTGGCTAGCGTGTGCGTGCGACTGTGTGTATGTGTGTATGAACAAAGCAGGTGTCCAGGGCAGAGCTCATTCAGAGGTTAATGTGTCTGCAAAGGAAGTGAACGGCCATAGCTGCACGGAGCTGCATCCATAGGTCTCCGGGACTCAGGCACGAGGGACCCCACCAAACAGGGTACTTAGCTGGGATGAGGTCGGACGGTCCACCCCCTTAGGGGTGAAGGAAAGAAGCAAAAGATTGGAAGAAAGGGTGAAAGGTGCAGCATTGCCCTCTGTGTGACAGCACAGATCTAGAGGCCAATGGGCAGTGCCCGACGACACACACTGTACACACCGGGCTCCAGTCAATCTGATGCGCACCCGATGCAGAGAGACAGAAGGTCTAGTGTACATCCAGTTCATCATATAGAACCCAGTGCTAGTCATTAGGTCATTATTAGGTGCATTTAGCAGACACTTTTATCCAAAGCGACTTACAATAACATGCTGCTATTACATGGAGCAGATAGGGGTTAGCTCAAGCTTACAACCCACGACCTTCAGGCTGTGAGTCCAACACCTAGACCACTAGACTATCCTGACCCGGATAGTCAGGACCAGAGCTACAATTAGCTCATTGAGCAGAGGTTTTTATCCAGGAGTAGGTAGGGGTTAGACATCTTGCTCAAGGATGCTTATAGGTAAGCTGTGGGATGTGAACACCCAGACCACTAGACTATCCTGCCCCAGAGTTGCACTGTAACTGACATATTCTTTCATAGGTGGTTTAGAAGGAGTATAGCAGCAATTACATTCAATCCTCGAACTCAGTCACAAGTCACAACCCACCGCTTTGATATGTAATCTTCCATAGTGATCTTGCCTGTATGAAGCTCAATTGATGAGTTTAAACATCCAGATGTTAAATTAATGTCATGATCTATGATACTTGGAAATGTGGAATCAACGTCAGAACAAAGAAGCAACATAATTATTTAGTTCCTTATCTGGCTGGTAATTTGTAAGCCTGTTATATATGGTCCCACTATAGCCTTTCACATGTTGTTGTGTTACTTAAGAAATAGGATGGCTATCAAATGAATCACCGCAGATGACGCAACAGTATACTAACTGCTAAGAATATATCAAGATAGGCCTTAGTGAACTACAGTGTCACAGATTAACATAGCAGGATTTATTAACAATGTGAGTCACAGTGGAAAAGAGAAGCAACAAATATCAAAAGAAAAACAGGTTTCCCATCACGGTCTTTCTGAGCCAGGCCTTGTTTCTGGGAAACCAGGCTTTGTGTAGTAGCAGGTCTGGTCTTGGACCGGGTAAGCTACAGGAATCTTACTAATAAACACCGTTCTCACAGTCACAGATTTCAGAGTCACAGAGTCACAGACAGCTCAGGAAATAAGTCAAACATGATACCCACTCTGATACTCCAGGCAGGGTCAGGAGGAGATACGGTGGGTGCTGAGGAAGGATACGGTAAATACATGGCGGAGACCAGGGGCCTCATTACAGAAATTTCCTAAGTCTGAAATCCTATCTTATCTCAGTTTAGGATGACATTTAGGATTTTTGATATTACAGAAACATTTCCTAACTGCATTTAGGAAAAAATCCTATCTTATCTTATGGATAGGAATTTAGCTATTACAGAACCATCCTAACTTAGTGTAGGGATTTCCCAAGTAAGGAAGCCTTAGTTAGGACGACATAGACTCTGTTCTATATTCAAAATAACTGCCAAAAATAGCAGCAGCACTCGTTAGGTCTGTATGGCAATGAAGATGAGGACCATGAACACAGAAATATAATGATTGAAAGGCTACTCAAACCCGTATGATGATGCTTTAAATGTTCCCGGGCCATCTATTAATAGGTATATATCGATTGCCAAGACAATTCATTTTGAATTTGATTTACGTGTCCATATTAGCAGTGAAAGCTGTTGATATTTGGAAAACTATGAACAAATTGACACATTTGGGCCAGTTTTAGTCAAGACATGATCCAGTAACAACAAAATGACCCTTGGCAACGACACAAGTACTTTCCTTACGAGAGGCTGACACACACACACACGCACACACGCCAACCCACAAAAAGGACAAACAGCTTTTGTTTCTGTCATGCGGGGCAGCAAGAGGCTTTATAGGAAAAAGAGCGGCGGTGTTTTCCTCCCAGAGATCAGCAGGGCATTAGAGCAGACGTTACCGAGCTGGAAAAGTGCACATGACACATCACACTTCAGACAGCTGACCTACTGGGGGGTGGAGGGGGAGTCTTGTAGCTATCTATAAAACACAGTCCAGTCTTGTCAATGGAGCTTTGCTGCATGCAATCAGGGAAAATGTGAACTAATCATCTTCTGAGGTTAGGCCTCTCTGTGTTGGGGAGACTGAGTACAGGGGTGATCTGGGATGTTTTAGCTGTCAAAGAGAGAATAACACTTGCAAACATCACACACACAAGAGTATGTGTGTCTGTGTATTGTGTATATATATATACTGTATGTGTGTGTGTGTTTGTGTGTGTGTGCGTTCCTGTGTGTGTGTGTGTGTGTGTTCATAGTAACAGTCTCCATACCACAGGTTTCCAGGCTGCACTGATCACTTCCATGTGTCGATGCAGACCAGTCTGTGGTGGAATCCGCCTTTTCCATGGAGGAAAGGGGGATCCTGTCGCCGTCACGTTTGCGTAAACAACGCCAGAGGAAACAAACGTTTAGTCCAGCCAGCTGAGACACAAGGGAACAGAACAACAAGAAGGAGGGCAAATGTGTACAACATTGCTTCCAACAGACCCCTTATTAGCTTCTAGATGTTCTACAGTGTTTCCACAGACCCCTTATTAGCTTCTAGATGTTCTAGAGCGATTCAACAGACACCTTATTAGCTTCTAGATGTTCTACAGTGTTTCCACAGACACCTTATTAGCTTCTAGATGTTCTACAGTGTTTCCATAGAC
This sequence comes from Percopsis omiscomaycus, assembly GCA_027575585.1. Lineage (NCBI taxonomy): Eukaryota > Metazoa > Chordata > Actinopteri > Percopsiformes > Percopsidae > Percopsis > Percopsis omiscomaycus. The sequence goes on from JAODLI010064427.1 coordinate 13,541, forward strand.
CCCTTATTAGCTGCTAGATGTTCTAGTGTGTTTCCACAGACCCCTTATTAGCTTCTAGATGTTCTACAGTGTTTCCACAGACACCTTATTAGCTTCTAGATGTTCTACAGTGTTTCCACAGACCCCTTATTAGCTGCTAGATGTTCTAGTGTGTTTCCACAGACACTTTATTAGTGTCTTGATGTTCTACAGTGTTTCCACAGACCCCTTATTAGCGTCTTGATGTTCTACAGTGTTTCCACAGACACCTTATTAGTGTCTTGATGTTCTACAGTGTTTCCACAGACACCTTATTAGCTTCTAGATGTTCTACAGTGTTTCCACAGACCCCTTATTAGCTTCTAGATGTTCTAGAATGTTTTCACAGACCCTTTATTAGCTTCTAGATGTTCTAGAATGTTTTCACAGACCCCCTGTACATGAGATTGGCTAAGTGTAGGGTGAAATGGGCAGTGCCAAACACAACATATGAGAGAAATATTCTGAATAAGTACGATTCCTGGGGTTTATTTGCAGAACCCCTGGTCCAATGCTATACAGACCCCCAAGAGGGCCGCAAGTCCACAGCAGTGAAAATGTTTGAGCATTTTATTTTAAAGAACAACTCCTGCCAACTCAATAGTTATGTTTTATGAGTTCTGAAGATCTCTGCTGTTGAGACTCCAGAGATGGAATGGGAACAAACAGGGCATGTACATGGCACACAAAAACAAGCTCTAAATCAGTAACGTTGGTATGTGAGGTCGCTATGGTTGCAAAAATTATTTAGTTATGATAATCAAACCAGATTACAAATTAGGGTTAGAACTGATTGAGAACCAAAGTAACATGGTTAACACCTGATGGTAGTGGGTTGTACTTGAGTGATGAGCCTTTAAAAGTTGTCCGGGTCATATTAAATAAAGCAGAAAGTTGGAAATATAGCAGGTAAACCTAACACTATCATGTGGGATCAGACATATTCGCTGTGGACACACAAGGTCAGGCTCACATCTTTTCCTGTATCAGCAGTTAAACCCCATTCCTTCCTTGTGTCTGATTCCCAGCTCCTGTACAGTGATGTTTTCAAAGGGTGGTTATATCATGTTATTGCATGATTTCACAGAAAACTCTCCTCCCAGCTTTTGAATGGGTCAGCCGGACCTTTCCCATTCTCATAGCCGTCCACATTCCTCCAGCTCCTTCATACAACAGGAACAGATTTATGTCGGCTCAACAGATTTTCAGGGCACTTTCAGAGTGCGCACACACACACACACACACACACACACACACACACACACACACACACACACACACACACACACACACACAC
>JAODLI010064438.1:0-14855 GCA_027575585.1 Percopsis omiscomaycus
TGATTAGGAACGAATCCGCTGTGTGTGTGGGGGGGGGGGGAGGTGGGTTTGATTGGGCCTGGTGTTACAGTGTTTAGTCAGGGTGGGTTCAAAGTCACTGCAACAACAAGAAGAAGGTCTGAGGATGAAAGATTTGCCACTGTCTGGATCCCATTCTGCCACGCTGCACACAAACAGCCAGCCTTGTGGTGTTCAGGTCCGCGCAGCTCGTTCGCATTACTGCCCCTCAACCATGCGTGGCCTTCCACTTGTGATATCATCCAGACAGCGCACCGCACACCTGCCACACCTCTTCTACAACGTTGTTCTTACCATTTGTTTTGCCATTTGTAGTTCTCACTAAAATGCTCCACCGTTTACGCTACATTTTATGACGTTTTTTCCCCATTATGGGTTGATTTCTTGCTGGTACTCTAAACAAGCGCATGCCTTTTTGTAAGCAGTTTGGGGCCTGTTTGTGTGCTGGAAGAGCGCTGGGCAGTCTGGTGTGTTCCGGGCTGTGGAGGAGCCGGCTGGAAACCTTTGAAACCTGGAACAGACATTATAGTAAATTACTGAAATTGTAAGGAAGAAGATGCAGAGCACATGGCCATGTTTAAATAAGGTCATAAATGCGGGGCCTCAGGACCAATAAGCCTCACCAGGCCTACATGCCTCACATGTAACCTTCTGCTTCTGCTGGGCTACACTGCGTTTGGACTGGCATGAGCGGCATGCAGACTGGGTGTAACCGTGCATGGGTGCACGGCTTCAGTGCGTTTGTTCAATTGGATTCACATACCTTTACTCTCTCACACTCTCACACGCACACACACACACACACACACACACACTCACGCACACACACACACACTCTCACGCACACACACTCTCACGTACACACACTCTCACGCACACACACGCACACACACACACACTCTCACGCACACACACACCCACGCGCGCGCACACACACACACACACACACACACACACACACACACAGACAGCTGAGACAGGTGTGACGTGTAAAAAATGTGTGCGATGAGTAAATAAGCACGGACAGTTTTCCCGTCCACGTGTCGTAAATTAGCGGATAAACAACCGGACACGAAGTGTCTGCTTGCGTTTGCCTGCGTACCGGCCGGCGTCTCGCCTCAATCGCCGCCGCGGCAGCAGCTGGAGAGGCTCGCCCGGGGTCTCGCCCCAGGGTCTCCCCTGCGCTCCCATGTGGCCCGAAAAGCCCCGACCGCGCTGAGCGTATTCCCAGGCCCGCCGCACAGGATATTTACACCAGATCCCTCAGAAATAATAAACCCACAAGAGGCGCGGGTGTCAGCCTCCCATCGCCCTCAGGTGTCCCTGAGCGGGACCAAATGCTTGGGGCGACCTCTCGCCCCTCCTCCACCCCGTGTTCACGACCATGGAGCCTGTGGCGGGCAGCGCACAGGCAGTCAAACGATGTGTGGGAAGACGGAAAGCAACTAGCCGGCGCTGCAGAAGTGTACAGAAAAGGGCTGATTAAAATGTCGGAAGAAGGCAGCCAATGATGACGAGTGAGGTGAGGGAAGGGTCCGTCTCTCAGAGCGTGGCAGAATTAGCTAGCAGTCAATCGATCACACTAACGGGTTTTGTGTTTCTTTTTTTTTTCTCCTGCCGTTGCACGCTGCGTCACACGCAGGCCCCTGTGACCGCTAACGGTGCACACCACGCTGCCATGGCCAGGCCGGTCTGTGTACTCCCCATGCCGAGGATGCATCCCCGCTAGATAGAGCTCCCTGTCCTCCCAGAGTGGATCCAACTTGTGTGGTTCAACCTGTCGGCTACTGCAAACTGAAATTCCTGCGATTTTGCATACTCAAGCCGCCAAAAGTCATTGGATACAGTTGAGCAAGAAAAACGATTTCCTATCCCCCAGTAATGTGTCTTTTTTTTTTTTCTTCCCTTTGGTAGGAGATGGTTAATTTGATTTGAAGTGTGTGGCCATTTTATTGCGGTGTGAGGCTCATGAATGTTTCTGACCTTTTCATGGGGGTTAATGCCTCCGTGTTCCTTTTCCACATTGCGGTGAACTTCGGGGTTAGGACAACGACAGCCTCATTTCTTCCAGGCGTCTGTTTTGCCACTGTCAGGCCAGTCAAGGCGAGTGTTGAGCTAAACTGTTTTGCCCTCGAGCACTTGGGCAAAGGCCAGAGGTTTTGGAACAGAGCATCGCAAGGATTAAAACAACAATAATAATACGGTGGCGAACAAGGCCGGTCAACTTGGCATCTGGCCTGGCTTCAATGCACCGGTATTTGTGACCTCATAACGTATCCTCCACCCCTGTCACATTCTTTGGAATCAATGGACCCTAATGACATGTTGCGCCCACATTTTGTCCTGCGGAGAGCCCAGTTCCCGTGTGTCTGATTGCATAGGGGGAGAATAGGGGGAGATGCGATCCAGATGTCCACTGTATGATTAAGACCAGAGCCTGACCATTAAAAAGCAGGCGCTGCCTCATACAGCATTTTACCCCAAGTATTATAGCAAGGCCATTTTTATTTTTTTAATTTTTTTTACTGATATACTTTTATCATAGGCTGATGGAAAAATGGGTATAATTGAGGATTTACACATCACCGCTTGGATCAAGTACAGAGAGAGTGTTGCTGGAGGTCAAGCTGGGAGGCCAGGATAACGGGAGAGGACCATGTGGGGGAGGCACTGACAGGACCGGCACTGCAGACAAAAACAGTCCCAAGTGGTCATCTGGAAGTATACGGGAATTCGTTTAAAATATTTTATGACCTCCGATTTTAGGCAGGATATTTCCAAACGTAGTATATATACACGGATAATACCTGTTTTGCCCTCTAATTGCCATGAAATCCCTAGCTTATGGGCAAAAGGTGCATGTCCTTTTGTCCAACGCCACAATGCCCCTCTGGCAAATACTGTAAATACACACTGCCCACCATCAACGGTATCATAGTATACTGTAATTGTATACTGGTGTTTCCCTCTTAACGTTTGCTACGATATATCCAGCAACAACAGATAGTGAACATGGCTCCAGAGAGAATGAAAGAGTCTCGTTTGGGGGGCTGGGTCAGTCATCTAGGCAGCCCTTCATCTCGGAGTCCTGCTGTTGCTCAGCCCTTTTGACCGATCTCTGTCCATCCTCCCGTTAAAGGGATAACCAGAAGCATCTGTCTTGAATGCCTTTCAAATGGTGGCTGTATATTTGAATGGAATGGTGCCGCCCGCTCGGAACTTCAAATTGTATTTTGTACCTTCTCATAGGCTACCTATTCCATACTAGAATGCTTTTAATGTCACTGTATATCACTCCCCCTGTCTCCGTCTCATGCAGCTGCAGTCGTGGCAAACCAAGGCGTTGCATGACCTGAGACCGCCGTGTGGTCAGGAAACAAAGTCTAAAATGGGTGCTTTGGTTTGTTTGATTTCAGGTCAGACTCACTGAAAGGTTTCTAGAAAGCTGCGTCTGGGAGGAAGCGATGCTCTGATAGCTAAGATGGCGCCCGGCCAGTCAACGCCATGGAGGGTTCTGAGCTGAACTGCTTCTCTGCCTCTGCTTGTGATTAAAACAATGGGGGGGAAATGATAGAGGAATCTGAGCTAGAGGGGAAACAAAAGGGGTGTGGGGGGCGGAGGGCGCGCAGGGAAGGGGGGGCACTGGATAGTCTTAAAAGCCCTGCCGTAAATGTGAGGCGACGGGGCAAGCAACCGCCACATCGCTCAGGAGACACGTTAACGACGCGCACCACAATGGAAGAACAGTTACGCCAGAGCCGTAAGTGCAGCAGTGGTCATTAAAACATTCACTGACGTATGCTCAGTGTACTCATTTCTCAGCCATCGAGAACTACAGCGTGCTGTACTATGTATCCTGTACAAGAGCTGCAACCTGCTGCTATGGATCCTCTTACCACAGTGCTTCTCAAACCTAGGGCCCCAAGAGCGCTAGATGCTTTTGGTGGGCTGTGAGATCATTTTTTTATTCATATAATTTGAAAAATAACATCTACATAAATGTTATTAAAAAATCTTGAAGCGAATTATTTATTTGTTTTATATGTTCTATTGTATTTAATAACGTGCTTGTGGTTGTTTCTATTTTTCTATATTTATGCTTTGTTATGCTATTTAAAGAAGTGGTAGGGGTCGCAAGCAGGGTCAGGGGTCAAGGGTCAAAAGGTTTGAGAATCACTGCTGTTACAGACTACCAATGGCCGCAGACTGGGCTCAGATAGATGTGGCTTCCTACCGTTTTGGCTCCAGCCCCCACGATGTGCTCCTCAACCAGCACAATACTGTACCTCGGCTGTCTTCTCTTACAAACTCAAAGAAATGAACAAAGCTTTGCCGCATTACACGTATCTATATACCATTTTTATTTGTTTCAGTTTTTTTCTGGCTGTGGTACCCACGCAATTTCTCCGCTCTCAAATAGCCAGGCCCACAGTAAATGTGAATGATGCCCATAAAGCAGGAGACACTGTGGTTTTGCCACCTGCTGAAAGACTTCATCTAGCCCAAAGTTCTGTTAACTGGGACGACTTGCATTAAAACTGTGCTGTCGGCAGGCGCTGGGGGGGAAGTGAGCGAGAGGAACGGAGCACTAGTGCCCGAAGCCAACCATCTCTCGGTCTCACCGTCGCACCTGCACAGTTATTCATCACTCTGCAGGATGGGCTAAGTGGCGTCTAGACCCCGGCAGTGAAGCACCTGCGGGCGGGGATGAGCCTGGGGCCTGTCTGGGTTCATAAAGACGGGGGACTCTCCTGGGGGAACGCCGCTCACTTCATGTGCGCCCGCCCACAGCGGCGCACGTATTAATTACAGACGCTCACGCCTACACCCGGGGCCAAGCTTGGCATGGCTTGGCGTTTGCGAGAGCTACACGGGGGGAGAAAACAGGATTTGTCGTTTCCCCTCTGAGCCTTTTGGCTAGTGAACGAGGAGTGAACTCGTTAACTAAACGAAAAGGAGATTCATCCGGTTCTCTTCTGACACGGACGCTAATCTGAGCGGCAGTGTTGATCACAGTGCCTGTCATGCTCGCTCTGCTAGGACCGTTTCCAGTCAGCCGGCCTTTCAACGAAGCCGCCAGCCGGACAGGCCTGCGCTGAGAGAAGGAGCGGGTCAATTAGGAAAGGCGAGGAAAAGTGTGTGTGTGTGTGTGTGTGTGTGTGTGTGTGTGTGTGTGTGCGCGCGCGCGAGAAGGGGGCGACTGAGACGCGACACACGCTACACATACAGCCCTAACCTTATAACGAGGAAGGCATGGCCACATTTCTTGGAATGCAGAATGACGTGCAATGAATTGACGGCACAGGGAAAGGAAAGGGAGAGCAGAAGAAAAGGGAAACCGCATGAGAGGCTTCGCCACACGCGGCGCGGTGCGCCCCCCCCCTGCCGTGTGTGTGTGTGTCTGGGCCCTACGCTGGGACGGGCACGGGAGTGATTTGGGCCTGAGCGCTCCTCCAGCGGACCCTAATCCATCTCCTCTTGCTTTGCGTAGCCAGCACCGCCGGCCCCGCTGGTGTGTTGAAACGGCTGCCTGTCATTCCAGCGCCGCGGTTCTCCTCGTTCCTGGGTCTCTCTCACACACACACACACACACACACACACACACACGTCAAGCCGCCTCGAGAGCCGTTCACCCTCCCTCTGCCCTTCCTCTCCCTGCCGACTCCTCTCCACCCCTCCCTCTCGCTGTGTAATAATATATCTGACTGTACTGGACGTCCCCAGGAGGAATTCCTTGTGTTTGGTCAACTGGCGTCTCTCCAGAGTGATTCAGACGCACTGGACAGCACTCATTAATCACCTCGCCCTGACCAAGCTTGTATGTGGAGATGTACTGTATGTTTGTGTGTGCGTGCGTGCGTGCGTGCGTGCGTGCGTGCACGCTGGAAGCCGTTCTCTTTCCCTTCTGGTGCATTTGCTATCTGTTCTCGGGGAAGTAACGTCACCTCTCACTGGTGGGGACCCCAAGGTCTGCTAAGGGTCTGACTGTGTGGCCCTACAGCGCTGCTGCTAATACTACTACTACTACTTCTACTACTACTACTACTGTAGAAGAAATGCCTGAGCCAGCATGAGCTCCATCTGTTAATGATTCACATACCTGGTTACTTCACTTACAGCCACTCTAAGAGTTGCAGTGTGTCGTTACTTGGTTGACTGACTGGGAACCAGAAAGGGGTCCAGGCTATAAGTCTGGTTTTGTATCTTTGGATGGGTGAAAGAGCAACAGTTTGACGTCCCTCAGCAAGCCACATTAAGGCACATTAAGTGAGGAACAAAACCTCAAATTGACCCTGTGGAGCTGCTCAGAAGGCGAGAGGAGAAGGCTGTGGTTAGAAACCCATCTATGCATAATGCTACTACATAGAGCATGCAGGTATGGAAAAACATACCTTCGGCATTTCTCAATACCCCTGTATACCGTGATACGGCCCAAGCCAAAGTGTACCTTTTTTTTTTTAAAGATGAACCATGGTCATAAAAAAGAGCAAGCTTAAAGCATAACCAAGGCCATACCCAGTGAGTTCCAGCTCTCTGATCTGAACTGACAGTGAGGAAGTGTTTTCGTCTGTGCGCTCCCCAGCCGCCCCCTGGCACCTGCAGGTCACCGCGAGAGAGAGAGAGCCCCACATCTCTTCTCACGGCATTACCGCAAGGCCACCACCACCTCCAAGGGGCTGCGCATAGGAGGCAGCCATACCGGACGTTCATGGCACATGGCGTGCACGGACTCACACCTCACATAGTTCCAGAGAGGCACCTGTCTGGCTCACACACACACACTCCTTAAAAGCCCATCTTAAAAGCCAACTAATGCAAACTGTGCAGCCCGGTCAGAATTTATCGGAGCGCACCTAAAGTGGGCTAACGTGGCGTCTCCTCATCAAAACAATATGTACTTCTAGAAGTAATAAGTTAAAATTGTTTCCAGCAGTGCTTGGTTGAAGCCTGTTGAAAATAATACTTTTAAGGCCCGCTGCACCTTGTGCAATAAAACACTCAAATGATGAACTTGGGGTATAAAGGCGCAGGGGAAGTCAGAAAAACATAAAGCCACCAGCAGATGCCTGCCATCACCCAATATCACTGCCGTTCACACACTGCCGTTCGGGATGAACGGTGAGTGGGCTCCATCGTATCAACGACTCTAAAGACTCTCGCAAGATTGATTTGACTGAGGAAACTTATTCTCAATTAATGCTCCGACCAGCGTCTTAGAGGTATGTTTTTGAGATACAATAGAACCCCATGGAGGTTAAAAAAAACAGGGTTTTGACAATAATCCAGTTTTTTTTTTTTTTTTTTTACTAATTCAAATATCTATTCTAATCCGCATTGTTGAGATGCATGATTAAGCATTAATGATTTATACACCATCTGGAACCCAGCTGATACTAAGACAGCCCATGCTGTCATATGTGCTGGGAGAGCTGCAAAACAACTTGTTTAATCTGTGACCTTGCCAATATGGCTACGTTTCACTTTCTATGTGCCTCGCCAGCAAAGCAAGGACACAATGTTGATTAATAAATTACTGGGATTTTTCTTTTAAAGAAAATAAATCTGTTTATGGTTTCCCTCTCACAGTTTTTGGAAAAAGAACATATTGTTTCTATGCCAATTAAGTGTTTGTATGCATGGGTAGGTGTATGTTTGTGTTTATTGTATGTGTGTTTGGGGGGGACCGGGGGTCTGTGCCTGAACTTGTCTTTATGGGAGTTCTGTCAGACCAAAGCCGGGCCCAAGGCATGGAGCTGGTCCCCAGCACAGAGACCAGCACACATAAGCACATAATGACAGGAAGCTAGTCCAGCCTTTAGCCCCTGGTAGCAAGCAAGCCTTTTCCCACTTTGGATGCCAGCATTCCCCCCCCCACAACACCCTGGGCTACCATCCCCTCATCCCCACCCCCCACCCCTATTCAGTCTTCAATCCTAACTAAGACATCTGACCAGCACTAATGGGACTTTCCCACTGCACTCTTTGTTCCCAATGAGTAGTGGGTGGACAGGGTTTGGTAACATCTTGTTTGACATTGGCGTTTAAGACGCTGTGAGCTCATACACCCAGACAGGAGCATCCACGACCATTTGCAAGTGTTAATGGCCCTGTTCACAGCTGGCATTAACATGCTGTCTCAAGTGGACAGCTTTAAGTACGTCGGTTCACACCTGGCATTTGAATGCATCGCCACTTGAGATCGGATCTTACTTCCCCCGCTCTACATGCAAATAAACACGTACATCATTTCCATTTGCAATGACCAAATGCGTTGGTTGTTTTTAAACGGCGGGAGGCAGAAATGCACTTCCCGTGCTTAGTCTGCCAGAAATTAAAAGAAGAAGAAGAATAATAAATTAAAACAATACACAGGGTATGCTTCGTCCAAATTCCCATACCACATGCTACATACTACGCAAGCGCCCTATTGACATACAGCAGCGCTGCCAAAAGAAATGTACGAGAATCACTTATCACTTACCTCGACCTACAGTACCAGTGAAAAGTGTGACTGGTACTGAATGTAGTCTGTTCGATCTGGTTCTGAATGCGTCTCTGGTGCGTTCACACCTGTACTTGCTGTCCACTTGGGGTCCAAGCACACAGGATGGATGTTAATGCCAGGTGTAAACGGGGCCAATGACCGTAAGCACTGCCGGCTTCAGTGTCCGAGACTCTCGGCAATGGAACATTTTCTTAGGCCCAACGAGCGAGTGTTGTCAATCTTAATCTTTGTTTAAAGTATGAAGCTGTTATCATTTCCAGCACTGTTTATTGCCTTTCGGCAAAAGCCATGCCTGTGCTCTATATGATGTGTAATGTTTGTGTACTCTGGACATTGTTTACATAGCATGTGAATATATCTTCTGAGGTCCTGCTAGGTTTTTGAATACGTATTTTTTTTCCTACTCACATTCCATAACTAATGGCTTAACTGAAATAAAACCACCTGTTCCTTTATAACTCCAAGATTACTGTGTTCTCCTGTCTTTCAACAGATTGCCTTTGTATCCCAGAGGAGAGCGATTTCATTTTGAATATGGGGTCTACTTGCTCAACAAGAACATCGCTCAGGTAAAGTGATCTGTTGTACTTAACACTCTTCATGTAAAAGATTTGAGAAAATGGCAGGCCATTTGTTGTGGAAGATTCCCCACGACACATTGGCAAAGTATGTATGCCATGACTATGGGCTTTGAGTTTATTTAGATTATTTTCAAATTGATCAGGAGCAATGCGTAATGATTTTATTCATGACTTAGGTACACATTATGCAAACACATTGAATTATTGAGTGAGTGATTTCAAACACTCGCACAGCTCTTGGCCTATCTCAACACTTAATGTGTTGACCTTGGGTTAGTCCTTCCATTGCTCCTCCAGTCACCTAGCATTGAGCTCAACAATTTGCATTCCATTCCCTGGCTGTTTCCCAAGTCCAGCCTAGAGGCGGGGGGAATGAAAGGTTCAAAAGTGAATTACACTGGGCAATTAGCACTAGCAGGTGGCTGACTTCAAACCTCTGCACTTTGGGAGGTTTTGCTTCTAATAGCAGACCCCCAAGCTGCTAGCTAATGTCCATGTCTGCCATCTACTCCCCGGGCTCCAGGAACAAGAAAGCCAGCCAGACGAAGAAAACCTTTTAGATTTAGAAAGTCAAGAAAAATAAGATGTGACCAAAACCACAGAGGAAAAGGGGCCTGTTGTGTTTTGAAAAATCTCACCATATACACTTTGCACATTTATGAATTCTTTTTTGCATGCAAGGAATCCTTAATGAAAACCATTTCTCAAGGTTGGTTTTGATTGTAATGATACAGGAGAGGTTCGGATAGCATCTAGCCAGGGGTTCTTCAACATTTTTATTTTTTTTGCCTGGCACACTCGCACAGCGATCGCTCAAACTCAAATCTGATCCGGCACTCATTCTTTCGGCTGCCGGTCACCTTCAGTGTTGCCAAGTCTAAGTAGAAATATTCCCATGGAAGGATTTGCAGAGGATGCCATTTGTTGATTGATTCAACTGTATCGTAGTAACTGTGAAGCAAACGCACAAGTCGCCATGCGACTCATTATAGCCTTCAAGATGTGTTGAACCTCTGCCATTTTTTACACCCCGTCCCAATTCTCTGTGAGGTTGCATTGATTGCATTCTTCTGTGACATATATTTCAGTGATGTGAGGTAACAAGGGAGCCGATAGCCTGTGTCATGGAAAGCTATGGCCATTTTGTTGAGTTAGGAGTCAAGTTTAGAATGATATATTTTGCTGCGGTGTATATATACATTTCTGCATATATATTTGTACAGGTCAATATATCACTTTTTTCACTGTTTCTTTGCCAAGAACATCATGTACAAAGGCTTTGGCCTTGTTAATTAAATCTGACACATTACACTACATAGGATTGACACTAGGCAGATGGTTAGTGGACCTCACATGGTGTAGAAAAGATGCCAATATATATGTCGGAGTGTGTTTATACATATTGTAATAGAACTGCAATTTTTGTATTTACATTGATGCTGGAAACTTATAAAATGGTATTTATATTGGGTACATCAAGGTGCAGATTACAGTTTATGTCTTAAGCAACAAACAATATCTAGCCATGACAAAGTGACGCTAAAGACCAAAAACATAGAAATTTCTCTTATCCCAAACTATTATTGTACAGTGTTCTTAGCTCAGCCATGACCTAATGCTACAGTAGTTTGACAGATACCTTTTGGCCATCTTGAATACGTCCAATCCAGAGGACAATTGAGATCGACAGCAAAAACCACTCCTGTGTGCATTAACTTGGGGCAGAAGAATTACGCACATGATTTTTGACAATCCACTCTCAAAGATGAGTCATTTTAGGAATTCATGATAACTGTTATCTATCAATCAGGTAAATGTGGCCATGCCTTGTAGCCTTGGTTTATACATCTTTCTCAAGAGACAGGTGTACAGCAAACAGATATTACCTTAAGCCTAAATTAAGCTCAAAAGTCAATACATTTCAAAACTTAAATACATTGCTGGTTGTTGTTGCTTACAAGTGTCTTTAAAATGGCGTTGCGTCCTTTTTTCAAAAGTAAATATTTCTCTGAAACAAATTTTTGGCGGTTGTCAACAAGTCAGAAATGCGTCCCAGTATTTTTTTTAACCCGAAAGATCACAACAGTTATTCAAAGCACGGTTATATAACTACCATGTGTTGGGAAATATGTCCACATTAAGGGTGAGTTACCGGGCTGACTCCAGAACAATATGATAAAGCCACATCAAGGGGCGGGTTCCAGATGAAAGCGATATCGGGAGCATTGTTCCGGAACGGCAGAAGTGGTAAATACGTCAAAATCAATATAGCAGAAGACAAAAACAACGAGAATTTGCCAGTCCCTTCATGATGATTCTCCCCACACCGGCTCCATCTGTGCACTCGTGTTTGTGTAAGCACTCGCATCACCGTCCACATCGGGTTTTGGAAGTCAAAGGCTGCACGAAGTGACAGACTGTTGTCATGCTTGGCGTGGTTTCCCCCTCCTTGAAAAATTTATTGCGTTTCCTTAACCTTGTCATTTCTTTTGGGAGACTGGCTTTCTCTCTCACCCCCCTGGTTGGATGGTTCTCATTAATTTGTGGAGGATTTTATTGGGAGATTGCTGCCTTGCTGACCTCCGCACACAAGATAGTTGAGCTGGGTTTTTCCACCCATGATGTGATTTACTAACAGACCGCGTTTTAGCTGTGGTTATTTTGTTTGCGGTTTTTCAGAATTCCCCCCCCCCCCCCTTTTTTTGCGATTTACTGCGCTCGGTTAGCTGGACCAGGCTTTTAGCCTAGCTAGTCCTGCATGTGTTGACAGTTGACATGGCGTAGAGGTCCTGAATCGCGGAAGACCCTGCTAGCTGACTGTCCGGTTTGCTGACTGACGGCCTGGAGCCCGGGTGGGAGACATTAGCCCTCCATCTCTTATTAAATTGGCCCGCGTGGCTGTGTTTGAAAGTGATATGGGGAAGCTGGCGAGGGACCAGGGCCACAGCAGGAGGATTGTCCTTTCATGTGGCAGTGCGAGAATGTTGTTTTTATTTAGCCCTCATGTCATGAGCATAGACTATTAAATGGCTAGAAGCAACAACCCCGTTCGCTCCAATGACATGCATTGAAGGTAACCATGGGGGGGAAATCTTAAAGATGGCTCCCGAAGCGTTTGACCTAGTATATCTCAACCGCGAGAATTAGAAGTAGGATTTCAGCGTCAAGAGTAACGGCGCGTTGTCAAAATAACGTTGAACCTGCTGTATGCAGGTCTATGATTGACACTTTCTTAGGTAGGGGGCTTTCATTTTGAAATGGGTCTCCAAGACGCTGACGGCTAAAGGCGTCGGTTATTGGATGGATATAGGCTAGCATATTTAAAGGCAACGAGGGACGGTGTGCGTTTTTTGACATAATCTTGGATATTATATCTTAATACAGCCATGGAAAAAATTAGGAGACCACTGCATATTTTTTACGATGTAAATAAAAATGTATATTAAATATCTTTTTATGAATGTAAATATATTCAATAAAATTATGATATTACAGGTGAGTATGTTACCGGGCCTAAAACGTCTGTGTTCTAGAGGGACAAATACTATCTGCCAATGTTCCATTCACCCAGACAAATTAGCGACGTGAATGTGGCTTGCTCCAAGGGAACACCAGCAGCCTTTTCTCTGGAGGCTTGCCCATGTGCTGCTCAGCCAGACTAGGCTGTTGTGAACCGGCATGTGGGCCTGATTAGATGACAGCTGATGCTACATAAAATCCCTAGGTTTTCGGCGGAGACCTTGGGCACAACAATTAGTTCTCGGTGGCCAAGCTAGGGGTATCGTATTTGTTTGCTCCAGGCGTAGGAAACGGAGTACTGGAAATCCGAAACATAACAAATACGTTGCAGGCAGGGGAGGTTTTCCCTCCAGTGCACCTTTCTGCTTTTGACTCCCGGGGACGAAAGCAGCCTAGCTTAGCTCTTAGTCTCCCCGCTGCCGAACCTCTCAGCCGTTTCACACCATCGGCTGCAGGCGGAGTGCCACGGCGGTGGTCTGGGGCGTACGTCAGAGCACCCCCGCTGCCATTAAGACTGGCAACCGTGGCACCATAAAACAAGGCTATGACTCATGAGGGAGCCTGCTGTGTTTAGTGGTGAGTTAGAGGTGGCAGCGTAAAGCACAGGAGCAGGCTGGCCAGAGGTATTCTTGGTGGAGCGGTTTGGAAAGGCGGGAGGGGCTCTGACAAGAATAGTCCTTCCATATGATTGACGGTAATGATGAATAGAGCGACGCTGCCTTCCCCCATTTGTGCTTGTTTATTTGCTCATCTTAATCTGCCGTGCAAACTGTCTGCCTCTATGCAGGGCCTTCTCCTATTCCCGGTTTTCATCTTTGTAAAGCTCATCGGTTAAGCCTCTACCGTGTACTTTTCACTGTCTCTCTTTGTGACAGAGCTCCTCATTAGCCCAAACAAGAGCTGTGAGATACTGTGGCCATTATCTCATGTGATTGTGCTCCAATAAAAACCATATGACTGAATATCCAGACATGTAAAAGGAGAACACTGCAAAGCGTGCTTCCACCCCATATCTCTGTAAAACTCTGAGTCAAATAGCACACAAGCCAGCCGCAATGATCACATTTTTGTCTTTTCCAGTGACACAGTTTCTCTCTGTGCCTATTGAATAATGAAACGTCAACTAGGTTACAACATGGCTTTGAGACTGGAATGAACTCCCTGTATTAAAACAAAGAGCGTACGATTGTAGCACATTCACTCAGTTTTTCCACGGTTGGAGCTGGCATTCCCCTAAACATTCGTTTGTTTACCCTTTGTCAGTCCACAAGCCCGTGAATAAGAGAGCTATGTGAACAGAGCGGGTGATTGTGTAATAGTCATCTGTGGCTTATACAAATATGTGCTTCCAATTTCTCCTCAGTCTGATATATAACTGCACAGGACACAGACCTTAATTTCCCTTTGTTACACGCTCGGGTAACGGTTCCCATGGTTTCCTCGCAATTATAGTCCAGTCCATGATTGGTTAGTGATGGCTATTGCGGTTCGTTTATGTACTATACTGTATATACTGTATACTGTGTGTGTGTGTGTATTCATGTTTTCAGAAGTTTTTCAGGAGATTTCTGGCTGCTAACTGTCTAGCATCTTTTACTATAATTTTTCAGATGGAGCATTTAGCAGAGAATCTATCTTGTCTTAAAGACACTGACTTGTTTTGAGTTACAATCAGCTAAATATGGGAAAGCAGAAAGGATCTTCAGAGCCTGTTTCTCCACATTCTCCGCTTTTCTGAGAAACGGCACACTTTTAGAAGGAACTATTCCAGGTGCCCCCTCGTTCTCTCTCTTCCCTTGTCCGGCCGAGCCTTGTGGTCTGTGACTCGCTCCTCAATGAGGTCCAGAGAACATTCCAGTAGGAAACCTGGCGATCGCATCTCCACTGTCCGCGAACAACACTCCTCCTCCTGTCTCACCAACCCTGGGGGAATCTCATGTGGGACCATAATGCAGCCCACTGTATGCTGTTTGTTTGCCTAAGTCCGGGACCACGGGCCTGCCTGACTGAGCCACCAGCCCGACACCAGGACTAACTGGGGCCTGGAAGTAATCATGGCTTCACGGCCGCCTGCTGCCACTCACTCACTTCATCCGGCCATGGAGGCCGCATCCGTTTTCCATTTTCCAGTGATTGATATGGTAAAACACGTAATGGGAGGGGCGAGAAGCAGAAAATGCAGTTGTGAGTAAGTGAAGTGTCTTTTGGTTTTGCCCCCCCCCCCCCCCCAT
>JAODLI010064449.1:0-14855 GCA_027575585.1 Percopsis omiscomaycus
GCGCACCTGGAGGTCTAATTATCCTCCAGGTGCGCCCTGGAGAGAGGGACATGGCGCGTGCACGGAGCCATGCGCGCCGCTCGTTACAGGTGAACTGGTTGGAGTACCCTGACACCCGCAGTGTAGGCTAGATACAAGTGCTTTAGGTAACTATTTACTGTACATTACTTTGTTGATGTTTCGCAGCTAGTGGTGTCTGGTAAATTTGAGGCCTTACCGTTTGATTTGAAGCAGAAATGTTTCATCCAACATCTCGTTCCATCCTTTCTTGTTCTGAAGGTGAAACTTTAACTGACTCCACCAGTGGTTGAGCTCGCTTGGAGCCGATCTGGCCATTGACGGAGCCATTGGAGTCTGATTTGTCACCTGGAAGAAATAGAGAAGAATCTGTGAAATTCATAAATAGGGATGAACTAGGGAGTGGGGTGAAAGTTGACCGATACACACACGGAATTAGGTTCAACATATCTGCATTCTGATATGGGAGTCACTTCATAACTAACCAACTCATCGCAAAAGACATAGTATTTTGATATTCTAGTCATTCAGTAAACATTATAAATACAATACAATACAATACAATAAATACAGCAGAAGTCGAATTGGGCTTACCTGTAAAAGCTGAAAATGTACCGTCCTGAGTTTGCGGCGACTCTCACTTGTAACATACTGTAAGTGGCAACATCACATAATACCGTGTCCCGCTGAACTGAGGAGAAGTGAGATTCCCATGGGATAGCCCTCATATTTAAACAAGAATGAGGGAGGAGACATTCAGGGTGTCACAGACAGGAGTGGCTGTAAACAGGTAAACTTTCACTGCTGGGCACTTAGTAACATCATTACAATAAATACTGTATATGATTGTCATTGTTTCAACTTAACCGTAAGAAACCTGTTTGTAATTAGCAAGCCTGTTTGAATGCTAGTTTTTTATTTTAAAACAACATGAAATAAAGGCAGTTTCACCAAAAGTTGTGGGGCGGAGCGACCCAACATTTTGTGCGTTTTTACAGCAGCGGCCCCTCTCCCCCACCCAATTATTTTTTGCAACTTAAAAACCAGTTTCCTGAAATTTTACATATTGTTCATAATTGACCAGCACAAAATGCAAACAATTGGAAAATCTGATAAAACAAGACAGATCACCAATAGTAGGGCCTGGTGGTGCCTATGGTAATGAATGGCCATTTGACCCCTCACTTTTAAACGTAGGCTACACCTACAGGTGGCTGCTCCACTAAAATGCCAGGTTCCAGAATAGGGAATGACGTCACACCCGAGTTGACCGCATTCTAGTTGGTCGGAAAACCAAGCCTCCAGGAAAGATTTTGTTGTGCTTAGCCATACCAGTTGATAAAAACACATTATGCAGCATTTTGCTTATACAAACCCCTTAACAAGATGTCTGCAGATAGAAGTTGGACAGAATGGTGTGTACTACTCATTTAATGAGACACAAATAAGACAGAAGTGCAATAAACAGTATATACTGTAACTACAGCTTTCACACTATTGACGCGCGGAGAAGACATATTGAATTTCGAACTTGGGGTTGGTGAGGTTCCTTCGACTTTCCGAGTAGGAATTACGAATTGAGGGGACATTTCAGTTGATGCTTGATACTTGATAGTTGATACTGACCTGGAACTCGGTTATTCCAACTTTTAAGTAAAACTTGAACCCGGCAAAAGCTTTTACTGTCTCTTTCACTGCCTCCTCCACACTGTCTCCTTTGACCTGGGCTGACCCTTCGCTGCCCAGAATGAAAACAGATCTTTCTGCTTCTTCCCTGACATCTTTAATAGAGACAAGAAAATGCAATGTTTAATGTATGCATAACTTTTGACGGGCTGTAAAATCCACTCAATTTATTCTTTTAACAATATTTTGATGTCATTTCTCTTCTGTGGATGGCGCACAAACAGAAGTCCAACGTAGGAGTTGTGCCGTCTGCTTAAGGTAGACAAATGTTTTGTATTTTCTTCCTCTTAACATCATACAAAATTTTATTTAGAACAGTGATTAAATTGCGACCAACATCTTAAAACTGAGCTAGCATCTTTGAATGGTTAGATGCTCGTTGCCGGTTAAATGGTGCGCTATGATTGCCCGTCAAAGTTCTGGGTTAGTCTGGGATATAGCCTACACACGATTACGACTGGCATTTGAGAGTCAATATAGCGAACAAGGTTTTAAAATATTGTTTATGTTCTGGACAGTGTGTAGCCAAGATGTATTTTAGCATTATGCTGTAAGTAATGTGTTAGTGCTGCTTTTTTGTCTAAATTTTTTTCCACAATTTTTTCTCCCGGGGGAGCATACCCCCGAATCCCCCTAGTAATAGTAACGCAATTTCAACACAAATGTCACTCCAAGAAAAACATTTCAGCACCTCCAAGTGAAAATGTCTTCCAGCATCCCTGTTTTGGGATTCTCAGCGTGTGAAATACGAGGTGTGGTGTGTGAGCGTGTGAACTAGTTGATATGTGTGAGTCTCACGGTCAAAGCGAGACTTGGCCGCTCTCTCTACAATGTGTTGTTTGACATGTGGGGGTAAGCTAGGATGTTTCAGCATCTTGCATCTTGTAGGGCCCACACATCCATCAAAAACGACCTTCATTCATAAATGGTTGGACATGTTGATCACCATTGATGGTGTCAAAAGGAATGCTCACTAAAATGGTGATTGACAATTTACTAATGATCATCTGGAGGTTGGCCGCTTGGTGTCTGATGAGGAGATGTTACTTTCCATCAAAATAAAAGAATAAAAAATAAAGCTTGGGGTGTATTTTGGTTAAAGATGTCAGTTGCGACATTGAGGTCTAATACACTATTGTTGGAGTGACAGTGACTTTCTCTCAGTTTAGATCTAATCTGATAGCAGGGGCAGAAGATGTGGGTGGCCAGTGGTTTATCTCTCTCTCTACTGCTGAACTCAACAGATCTCTGGCTCTGATTTGACTGAAACCTGCTGATGTGTGGAACCCAGGACCATAAAGTTCATTCTTGCACATTTGAAGGTTATAGCAAGGGGATCTGACTGTGCTCAATGAATTCAATATGTTCATGTACTTTGTGTACTTTACCTGTCTGCAATTAGTATGTGCTTTGTGTCTATGCAGTTTGTATAATGTCACATGTTCATATTTAACGTGCATCTAAAAACGCACCAAATCACACACCGCCCGTCTCAGTAAATTTCTGTCCAAGGGTAGTCAGGCTTCTGAACAGCTGATGTGTCACGGTTCGTGTGGGGTAGGCGAGAGCAAGCGCGAGCCAGAGGAAAACACACAGAGGCTGAAGAGCACTTAAACGCGTAAAGCGTAATTTTAATAATCAACACCGAGTGCTGTTGGGGAAACTAAATAGAACCTAATGAACAGAAAGGGGACGCACCTGTGGGGCTAATCCACCACAGGTGCGTTGCGAGGAAGGGAAGCACGGAGCGCGCACGGGCCTGTGTGCGCTGAACGTGACATGATGCTACCATGCGCACCACACACTGAGGCTGTGTATTTATTGCACTGTATCTATTGTATTGCATTGTGTTTATTGTACTGTATTGAATGTAGTGTCCTTCAATGCTGGGTTCTTGTGAGGGTGTGTCCTATATGTAAAGGCAGAGAGCCAGAGCACCAGTATTTCATTGTATTTTAATACTAAAGTTAAACTTGAACTTGAAATTGATGTGATCTGTACATTGTTGTGTAATGCCTGCTTGTCCTTTTACATTTGTCTTTGCATCTGGCCAAATGTGAAAACTAGCCTTATTTTGCAAACTCTGGCACATTTGAACTGCCATATACCTGTCAAATACATGTACAGTTCATGTTATATACAGTAGGACTTACATGCATAAATAGGAGTAAATTATGTTTTTATACCCATGGAGACTATGGGTTTAATTCATCAAATATCTATATGGCATATAATTAAATAAAATATACTGTAGAGAATTACATAGATTTTCCTTCCAACATGATAATTTAACCCAATATCAAATTGTTGTTACATCAGAATAGACAAAAACAGTGAAATGAGATGCACAGTCAAATATATAAATAAAATCATATTATTTATTTTACAAATTTGCACAATTGTGGAATAAGCACAGCTAATCATATGTGACACACTGGCTCTTAAATCACACGCACACACCCACACACACTCAGTCTCTGTCATGTAATGTACCGCATGTATTCACTCAGACAGCAACATATAAATCATACACACATTGACATTATACAAACAATCGCACAGAATACTGAAAAAAGCATTACATCACCTTCCCTCGATAATGGAAATAACATTGTCTGTTGTCCAATTAACCTATTTCACACATTCATAATGCTCAAATGACTCAGTGACTTTAGCAATCAAGCAGTATGTGAAGAGTGAAGTACACAGTAAAAAGGGTGCAGTCCTGTTTTCCTCTTAGATGAAGGCCCGATTGTAACTGAACATAGATTTATAATATATGGACCTAAAAGGTCTAAAAGGTCCCTTTCCACCAGGTTTGACACTGAATATGCTTAAAAACAACACTTCATGCTGTTTTAACCGCAAAATTTGCTCCAAATTGTAAATTATTTACTCAGTTTTTTTAAATTGTATTCATAAAGCAATTTTGTCAGGACATTGACCTCAACCCTTTTACATTGGAACAGGCAAACTATATTATATGTTAAAACAATATTTAACTTTTGTTAAACCCATGACTCTATAGCATCCTTTCATCATACCCATAAATCCACATGCTGGCATTTGGGATGAAATAATCTTTTGGCAACGCAATGTGATAAAACAGATTATTTTGTTTAAACACGACTGATATTAGAGACCGAGGTAACGAGAATACATACAAGAAGCTATAGAGTGGATATTGAACAAAAGTGAAACATCGTTTTACACTTTCAAACTAGTTTAAAAGTTTACAATGAAGTTTAGGTTTTTGGCAGTGCTTTTATTGTAGTTTTCACCATTTGCCCTCTCAAGCAGAGGGGAAGTGATGTAGCTTTACACATAATTCAATAACACTGACATCATCAAAAAAGTGTTTTGATTGTCTCCACGCAATTCTCTGTGTGAAGGGGGTCCCCAGAAGGACTTTTTTCACTTGTTTTTATTCTTCCGATAAGGAAACTGGAACAGGTGAGGAGGGGCAGTAGTGTGACTGACTAGAAGCAAGATTGTGGGAGAGATAAGGAGAGAGGCAGAATTAGACGGGAAGGAGAGAAGAAGGCAAACAGCAATAAAGTGAAATATAATAAACCACATAAGGGACTCATTCATGTCCTTTGCAACTCGACTCCCTGACCTTTTGATGTAGACTACAGGTCCCACAGTGCACCTCTCGTACTCCCATTACTTCTCTCAAGTGACTGTTTCACTCTTTCAAGGTTAGAATGTCATATTTTTCAGAATATGCATTGGCAGTCAATGCTACTCTCGCCCCGCAGGTTAATTTGTTCTGCTTGGTCAGACTGAATTGTTGGTGAAACCGGACACACCAACCAGAGAGATATGAAACCTTCGCTTCACGGCACTGGGCAGAGGTGGAGCTCACACCTCCACCTGCGTTTGCAGCAGGTGTGTTCTGAGTTGCTGAGCTGCACTGGCGATCTTCCTCTGGTGGCCGAGGAGATTGATCCCCAGAGTCTGTACATCTCTGATAAAGGGAGAGAGAGAGGGAGAGAGAGGATAATGTTTACCTGGTATTTTCAAGGTGCAGCAGGCAACTTTTGGAGACATTTTAAAGAATCAAAGCAAAAATCTTAAAGAGCACTTTATGGCAGATTAAACCAATGTGCAAGAAGGTCAAATCTCAATTTTCCAAAGTTACCTACTGTACCTTTAACCGATTGTCTAAATCAAGGCGTACTTACTCCATGGTGAGCCGGCTGACTCTGTCTAAAGAGTCGAGGTGCGCTCGTTCAAACTCATCCTTATATCTATCCATCCTCAGCGCCGTTAGCCAATCACTGACGGTTGCCACTGACGACAGGTCGGTGGGAGTGGGACTCAGTAGCGGCTGGGAGCAGCTTCTGTTAAGAAAGGTTCCGGAAGCTTTAGAACACACTAATATAGTAAACTCTGCACCAAATCAAAGCAACACTGACATGCTGGGCCCCACAGCGGGATAGCACCGGCAATCCCACCGTGTCTGTTCAGCCTTGAGGGAAGCAGGGTGCCTGATAAGCCGGTCCAAGGAGGACAGCAGAGAGTCAAAGCCTGGCCGGGCCCCACGGTCGGCCTGCCAGCATTGCAGCATCAGAGAATGGAGGGTGGGGGGGCAGTTGAGGGGGGCCGGCAGACGGTACTGATCTGCCACTGCTTTCATTACCTGGAGATAGAGCGGCAGGGAGAGAGAGAGATAAAACATTTAGAAAGAAAGAGAGATAAAAAACTAGAAGGAGCTGTACAAAAATTACAAAAAAAAATTAAATAAAAGGTCACCACATCTAAAAAGGTCACTGAGCATGGAGGGCTCATGTATAAATTAGAGCTGTTCACACAACACTCACTTCCTGATTGCTCATGTCCCAGTAGGGGCGCTCTCCGTACGACATCACCTCCCACATTAGCACACCGAAGCTCCACACATCGCTGGCTGAGCTGAACTTGCGGTGCTGGAAGGCCTCGGGGGCCGTCCACCTCACGGGAATCTTGCTACCCTGGTGGACACAGACCAAGGAAATGCCGCATGTAGGTCTCACTTGAAGCATTAAGTATGAATGTGTGAGATTCAGGAATTTGAACAGAACAATAGTTTTTCACACAGAAAAAAGACCTACATATATTCCACAACAAAACAAAAATACTGACATAAATTCATACATACATAAATATACAGTATAGATATAGAGTATATTTACAGCATTTTATATATACTTTAAGTAATATGCAGTGTATAATACACTGCTCAAAACACGTAATCATGACACTATAACACAAAGTCAATTAAACTTCAGGGATATCAATCAAGCATAAGCGATTGTGAATCAACGTCACCTGTTTTGGTGCAAAGGAAAGTGACAACAGGGGCACTGGAGAGGCAACAGCAAGACAACCCCCAAAAAGGAAATTGTTTTGCAGGTGGTGGCCACAGATAATTGCTCTCTCTATATCTTTCTTGACTGATTCTTCTCTAGTTTCGCGTTTTGCTAGTGTCTCACTACTGGTAGCATGAGGTGGTACCTGCACCCCATTTAGGTTGCACAGGCAGGTTGCACTGCAAGAGCCCTACAAAATGACCTCCAGTGGGCTACTAGTGTGCATTTTTCTGACCAAACTGTCAGGTGGCTTGAGGGCCCGACGTCCTCAAATGGGACCTGTGCTCACAGCCCAGCACTGTGCAGCTCGACTGGCATTCGCCAGAGAAAACCAGAATTGTCAGGTCTGCCATTGGTGCCCAATTCTCTTCACAAATGAGAGCAGTTTCACACTGAGCATATGTGACATACGTGAAAGAGTCTGGAGATGCCATGGTGAACCTTATGCTACCTGCAACATCATCCAGCATGACTGGTTTGGCGGTGGGTCAGTAATTGTCTGGGGAGACATATCCTTGGAGGGTCACACAGACCTCCATGTGGTAGCCAACAGTACCCTGACTGCTGTTAGGTACTGGGATCCCAAGACCCATCTTCAGACACAACGCTGGTACAGTGGGCAGGACAATGCCTGGCCTCAGTGTGTAGGCAGTTCCTGGATGACGAAGGCATTGATGCTATTGACTGGCCCTCGTGTTCCCTAGCCCTAAATCCAATTGAGAACCTCTGGGACGTTATGTATTGCTGCATCTGACGCTGCCAAGTAGCTTGTGATTTCAATTGTTTACTTGAATTTTTTTTAGTTTGAATCCAGCCCTCGATCGGTTGGTGATTTTGGTTTCCATTGACCGATGTCACATAATATTGATATGAACAATTTTCACAACGTACAGTAAAGATTTTAATCTTTAACATATTTAGTTCATCGAGTGATTTCAGTGTTCCCTTCATTTTTAGAAATGATCTATAAATAACTCTATACCTGTATACCATATTTCAATAGATAAGAAAACTAGATTAAAAAAAATACAGTCCTCTTTGACAATCACTGCAATAGAAAACTACAATTCCCAGTACACACCACTGAGGCCGTGTAGGTGGGCATGTTGTGGTCCAGGCCCCTCATGAGCCGCGACAGGCCGAAGTCGGACACTTTACACACAAGGTTGGAGTTGACCAGGACGTTTCTGGCAGCCAGATCACGGTGGACAAAGCTCCTCTCGGAGAGGTAACGCATCCCGGCACCCACTCCCCTTAACATCCCAACAAGCTGGAGAACGCTGAACTGGTCTTCATTCTCCTGAGAGAGGAAGAGGTGACAGGGCAAATAGACTGGGATCAATCAACACACGTTTTTCATTAAGATGGAATCCTAAGCCTTGTGGTTGTACTGTAATATCAAAGATTGTCATACGATAACAGACTGCATCCAAGGTGTTTATGGCCTCACCCGGAGAAAGGCATCCAGAGGCCCGTTCTCCATGAACTCGGTGATGATCCTTTCTGGGGGGCTGTGGGTTACTACACCTTCCAGCTTCAGCACGTTGGGGTGATCGAACTGCCCCAGGACCCCTGCTTCACTGAGGAACATACCCTTCTCTCTGTCAGACACCCCCCAGCGTAGGGTCTTCACTGCTACCAGCACCTCCCTGCGCCCCAGCGGACGGTAGCGGCCCCGGGAAACCTCTCCAAACTGGGCTGGAGTGGGGAGAGTGAGGTAAACGAAGATGGAGAAAGGACAGATTTTATGAATTACATTTTATTAATTCTTCACAGGCTTCCACGGTTCTTTTTATTGATGAAGAGAATAATGTGTTTACCTGCACCAATCACCTCCTCAATCTTTAGGTGGGCGGGGTCTATCTCACGGGCAAACTCCTTGACTGCCTCACTGGGGTCCTCATACGTGGACGGGTCCACGTAATACTTGACTCCACCTGAGAAGAAAGCATTCATGTTAATTCTAAAAATCGCTTTTTAGCCTTTGGAAATCATTATTATGTATCACAGGCAGTGTCCTTCCACCCTCCCCCTCCCAAAATCCATCTCTGCTTCACACTCATTAACCCCGTTGACCCTAGGGCAGTGAACATTTGGCTGGAATTATTTCTCAAAATGTCCTCTTCTGTTCAGTAGAAAGTAGAGACATCTTGAAAACATAGCAATGACACAGTATATTACATATAGTGAAATATTATGCAAATTATGTGATCAAATCCAAGCATGGAGTGAAGAACTGTCGGAAACTCTTGAAATATGCTCACCTCTGTTACCAATGTACCTCTGGAGCCTGTCACTGTAGGGACTCTCTCTTCTCTTGCTGAAACATTAGACAAAGAGAAATATAATGTGCACACGAGGTCAGGAAAACAAATGTTGGCTCAAATATGGTAGATGGTCCACCCACCTGCGGAACACAAACACAACCACGATCGCTGCCACCACCAACAGGAAGGCTGCCCCTCCCATCACCGAGCCAACCAACAGAGGTAGCCGATTCTGGATCTGCTGGGAGCGTTCTTCTGGGGACGTAGAGTATAGTATCACTGAGCTAGCCGAGCAAATGTGTAGAGACCACATCGCTAAAATGACAGATTGGATTTAGATTCATAACATAGCATCTCTCAGTGACATACCCAGAGCAAGGGTGGTGAAGTAGATGGTGTGGCTGTAGGGCCCAAAACCCCTCTCGTTGCGAGCTCTGATCTGGAAGGCGTAGATGGAGCCAGGAATCAGAGAGCTGACCGTCACCGTGTTGGTCTCACTGTACACACTCACTGCACTGTCCTCGTCTGAACCCTGGAGAGGCGGAAGGGGAGTTACTTTGGCTGGAGGCTAGTGTTGTGCGTCTGTCTGAATGTGTTTCTGGTAATATGTCTGTGTGTGTGTGTCTGTGAGCACAGCATCCACCACCATGTGTGTAACTATTGAGTGTACCTTGTCATAGTATCTGAGCTGGTACTCCAGTATGTCCCCGTTGGGTCTGTCAGGCTGAGGCCAGGAGAGAGTGATGGATTCTGGGGAACGACTCAGCTGGTGCATCATGGGTACTGGAGAGGGAACTGTGGGAGAAAATGATGGAGAAGGACATGGTTGGCCTAAACTCTCCTATAGAGTGCTGATCAATGGTGCCCATTTACTGAGAAAACAGCGAAGTTAGTCCTGGGACAGTGTTAACGCTGACCTCGCCCTATTCTGTTTCTCTTTCATAGCATTCGTTTTGATGTCTCACTATGGGATGCGCCCCTAGTGTATTCCTTGGAAGCATCCTTTCACTACGCCAGCCGTGATTGGCTGGTGATTTTTGATGTCAGTGTCAGGTACCACCCACCTATAAGTAACCTGCACAGCGTCAGAATCATCCTTCAGTCACCTCTTCTCACTGCTTACAGAGCATTCTCTCGAACAATAGAAGTTTGTTCGGCTCAAAGTTAGCTAAACTGTCCACCGATTGGAGCGCGCATTTGTCTTCTCCATAGACAAGAGTGCACATCGAGGGAAAATACTGCTAGCTCTAGTCCGTCTTCAAATGGTTGAGTTTTTTTTTCTAGTTGTATTATATCATTTTTTTCAATTAGCCTCCACCCTAATTGTTTGCTATTAATAATTGTTAGCCTGTCTCCTGGCAACAATCGACGTTCCTGGCTAGTGCCCGCACTGCTCCTGCTTGACTATAAAGAGTCTCGGCCAACCAAGTTAGCGAGAGAACGATCCCCTTCTGTCTGCGGGGGGTGGGGGGGGGGGGCACGGCTCGGTTCGGGTGAGGAGAAGGGAGAGAAGGGAGTCGAACACACAAACATGAGTGGAGCTGGGGTTCGCAGCTCGAGCAAGAGCACCACGCTATGGAAAAGAAAGCTCGCAAAATTAATTTGATTGTTTTTACAGTATTTCTAATCTTGTGTGATTATCTAATAAAATGCTGTTTTTTCAGTGCTGTTTATGATTGTATATACTGTATATTTCAATGCTGTTATGTAGCCAGACTGTATATAGAATAGTATATGGCTAGATGTGTTATTGTTTGCGATTGCAAGGTCAAATGTCAAAACTGTGAAACCATGTTTTAATATTGTCATATCCACCACATGGTGGCAGCCTTACTAAGCTTTTTCACCAACAGCATAGCAGTACATGAAGTCAGCAAGGAACCTTTATATGGAGTACCATGAAGGGTTTAGTTACAGTGAATTTATTGGCTCGCTTTCCTGGGCCAAAAGAACCTTTCCAGCATTCCAATCCTTTTACCAATATAGAGTCCCATTAGCTGACTGCACAACTGATGTTTCTGCAATTTTATAGTCAATGCCATCAGGGGTTTTAAATGTTATTATGGCTGTCTTTGTCTCTATCTACTTTATAAATCTTTATTTATTTTCATATTTGTATTATTTTCATTTGCCTTTCTTTTTTTGCTTTTACACACTCTGCCCCTCTCTTATTTGTCCACCTTTCCTTCTGTGGTGACCATAATGTGAGCCGACAGGATATTGTGACCTCAAGCTACAGTACCTCCTGTCTGGAGAGCTGGAGCAGAGAGAGAGAGAGAGAGAGAGAGAGAGAAAGAGAGAGAGAGAGAGAGAGAGAGAGAGAGAGAGAGAGAGAGAAAGAGAGACAGACAGACAGACAGACAGACAGACAGACAGACAGACAGACAGACAGAGAGAGAGCGAGAGAGAGGGTCTTCTCATGCACACATACATCCAATCATCCCATCTGATCTGTCCGTCAGCTCTTCTGCTCACCTGATTGGCTGGTTGTGAAATTGATGCTGGTGTATCGCGGTGGGAACGGGCTCAGTGCAGATACCTCGTTGAGGGCTTGTACCTGCCATCAGAAGAACAAGTCACATACTGTAGGTCTCACCTTTTCCCTAAACAATAATTGAAGGGTAATGCCTCATTGATGCCTCAACCTACAGTGATGACACTGTAGGTTGGTTCTCTAGTATGGGCTGTTTCCTAGGCACCGTACCTGTATGAGATAGGTGACTCTGGTCAGCAGGTTATTGAGGGTGACCTTGGTCTGCTTTAGGTTGGTCTGGGAGGGGCTGTAGGTGACGGACTCCCCGCACCAGGAGCACAATGCCGGGTTGGTGAAGGTGGCTGAAGGGCAGATACGGCACACCACACCGTACCACACTTCGTTACGGCCACCCATGTCCACTGGGGGGCGCCACCGCAGGGACACCCCTCCATCGCCGCTCTCATACTCCCACGTTATGGAGACGGGCGCCGATGGAGGACCTGGGGACAGAGAAAGAGAGGTATAGGAGGAGGAGGGGGAGTTCATATGAAAAAATCATATGAAGTGAATTGTTTACCACAATGGAAGCTGCTGGAAAGTTTAGTATACACCGTTTAAAAGGTACACACCTTAATTGCCTTACAGCGTCCCCAGAACCCCAAATGTCTGAGTGCCGTTTGTCTTTGAAACAAAACTAAATAGTTTCCCACTCGTTGTGGGTCTTGACATGCGCTCTAGGAGTTTCAAACCAGAACAACAATGCTCTTGTAATGCTTGTTTCAACTACAAGGGGAATTCCAGATAGGCTACCAAGTGTGTACCTTAACACTGGCAGAGACATTACTCATGGAAAGAATAGAAAGGTAGCAACGTATCTCTCATTTTTGGAAACTAACATCCTGACATGAATTCTGTGAACTCATTGTATTACAATAGGGTAAAATACTGTAATTGAACGCCGTCACGAAACTCACTGGTGCAGGCGGTCGAGTTGGCGTCGCTGGCAGCGCGGTAGAAGCCACTGCGACACTCGCACACGCGCGATCCCTCCTGGCTGGTCCTGCTGTTGGCGGGACACACAGAACAGGCAACAGACCCTGACACAGACTTGAAGTAGCCCACTGGACAGGCTGCAGGGAAACAGAGAGAAACAACAGTAAAAACAAAAGGTCACAGTGACAACCCAGAGAGTTTTTACGCAAATTCCACCATATCGAGCCACAGGTTTCACGCTGTGTCTCCATTTGTGCCAGCCAAATATATCGAATAATGTTGCACATGGTGATGGAGCAGAGTTAAACCTGATAGCAATATTACTAGGCAAGATGTGTCTACACGGATAATACTACACGGATAATAATAATTGGCTTGAAAACGTACTGAAGTAAAACGTAAAAATCAAGCAAATAACTTTCAATCCTTTGTATAATGGCATGATGACATTTTATAATGCTTACAGTCAGTAAAACAAAAAGATTTTAAAAAAAGTAAGAAAATAATACACTCCAAAGGCCACTGACAACACAAAAAGAATTACAGTACATAGGAGTGGCCCAAAACAACTGTTGATGTATTGAGTGCTGTGGTTTGCAAAAGGCCATTTTCAATAGTATTTACACAATAGAGGGACGCAGGAAAAGGTGGCGGTGTGTCAAGAGAGACAGGAGACGGGGGAGACAGATAAAGAGAAGACTGTCAGTGAAGCAGGGTGACTGAACTAACAAAAATACTGTAGTGTTCGTATCTTTGATTTATTCTATTGGATGCTGACCTAAAAGTACATATTTCAGAGCCTACTGAAGTATACTCTTACACATCCTGATGCCTCCAGTTAGCATTAAATATAATATAATATAAAAAATATGAAAGGAGATATTCAGGCAAACTAATCCAATGATTTGCTGAAATGTGCTTCAACAGATGAGCCTACTAACAAACGTTAATAATTAATATGTTAATAATTAATATGTGTTTGCTGTATTTTGCAATTACTCAAAATTATATCTAAACTGAGATGGTGGATTTTCTCTTTGGGTTTGAGTTGCACAGTCTGTATCTTGTGTTTGGAGTAAATCCGCCACATTTGAAAATGGCAAAACTGTCCCCCATATGTTTTGGGCATTTATCTTGTATCTGAATTCACGAACATACATACAGACACGCACACGCACACGCACACGCACACACACACACACACGCACACACACTCACACTCACACACAGACATTTCCATTTAGAACTGCAGGCTGTTGCTGTGCACAGATACACTTTACTGTGGCAGTGTGTGAAATTTAGCGACATGTGCCCGTTGTTAATGCAGACCCCAGGGCAGCTTTAACCTTAGCAGGAGGAACGACTAAATTATCTCTCTTACCACTCTCTGGTGGAGACCCTTAAACCCTTAAAAAACCCTGAGAACAAAATCTACGGGGGTATTGTGTTTTCCGTCTACTGCCAGTGTGACCGCCTTGAGAAGAGTCACTCAGTGAGTATCCTTCAGGGAGACATGCCTTTGTCTGTATGCTAAACGTAGTGTGGCTATTCTAACTGCAGTGCCTACCGTGTCTTCAACCGCTTTGCAGTACTGCGCGCAAAACCCCCTGCGACATGGGTTTATCATGGTGACAGGCAAACAGCGTGACTGTGTGTGCATATAGCGTAGGTGTGTGTGTGCGTGCGTTTGTGTGAGCACGTCCTTTTTTGTTTCTGCTTGGTTGAACACCCAGTGAGTCCTCTGACCTTATTTATATAACCTTGTCAAAGCCACGTAACATGTGTGTCTTCAATGGGACGCAGTGTGTATATGTGAGTGTGTGCATGTGTGTGTGTGTGTGTGTGTGTGTGTGTGTGGGAAGGAGAAGATACATAGAGCGATAGCAGGAAAGCATGAATAGATAAGAGGCTTTCTGTGTTTTCACCTGTCCTAGAGAGCTACGTCTGATTTGAACAGGTGTGAGGGCAGAGAGAGAGTGAGAGGAGTGTGTGTGTGTGTGTGTGTGTGTGTGTGTGTGTGTGTGTGTGTGTGTGTGTGTGTGTGTGTGTGTGGGGGGGGGG
>JAODLI010064460.1:0-14854 GCA_027575585.1 Percopsis omiscomaycus
CCCCCCCCCCCCCCCCCCCCCCCCCCCCCCCCCCCCCCCCCCCCCCCCCCCCCCCCCCCCCCCCCCCCCCGCTGAGGAAAGCCGCTGCTACTGTATTTACATGAGAACGTGCACTGCGGAAGAGCGAGTAGGTGCTGTGTGCGTAGGTGCCGTGTGTGCGTGCGTGTGTGCGCAATATGCACGCTTGCACCATAGAATGTTCATATCTCCGATCATGCCGGCGTTTGTGTTGCTGCCGTATTCACTCTTGCCATAAACGTTGACATGCGCACGCAAATTCACACCTATGTAAACACACACGCAGTCGCGCACACACATTCAGTGGTAGGTAATGTTTTAAACCTAGTAATTCTGAGTATCAAGTACAGTACTTTAAAAACCTTGAATAAAGGTAGGCCTTTTTAGTGAAACAATATAAAACTAGTTAGAAACTAGACAGAAATTCATATGTATACGTTTTACTTCTAATATTTTCATTTGACATGGGTGACTTTGAGAGAACACAACCATATGATATCACATGCCAGGGTGTGTCCTCATCTCAGAAATTACAGTTGCCACCTATGCAGCATATCTACATTTTAATTCCTACACAAAAAAACACATGCACCCACATTTTATACCACATGCCAGTAGGGGATTTAGGAAGTCCTATGGAACTACTTGAGTTATCTTAAGTTATGACAGAGGTTTAGGTGTTCTGTCCTTTCTTTTAGTTTATGTTGAGTATGCATATTTTATTGAATTGAATTATGGGTAACGGGGTTCATTCCATAGGTTGCTAGCATTTGGTGAGTGTAGTTTAGTGTTATTGGTCCACTTAGGTTCACCTGGATACAGTGCCAATCAGATTTGGGCATTTTTCATCATGTTTACAATTTTTCCTTTTTGGGGGGGGTTGGGGTTGTTCTCTGCCAACCGTAAGATAACTCCCACACATCATACTTGTTTATTCCTGTATATTTATGATATTTAACGACGTGAGAAGAAATTATGTTTTAACCATGTTATTTATATATAATGTTTTATTTATGGATGGATTTAAGGGTTTTAAGAATTATTCTTTGTTTAAAATGCTTTTGCTACTAAAATAAGGCAGACATTTTCTGGCACATACTGTAACTTATATTTCTGTAATCTTATGACTACATTTTATGTTTGACTGAAATTGCTGTAGCAACTGGGTGGCATTTGGATGGCAAAATCCACTTTCCCAACCGAAAATTTCACTCCAGTACCAAGTTGTGGACAAGTCACAGTCCACAACTGTTCCATTGGCAGAAGGAAAAATACAGAATTTTTTAACAAACAAGGATCAAAGAAGGATCCACCGTGTTTCCAGTTGTATGCTTACTTTAACTTATTAGGCTGGTGACATCATCAGTAGAGGTCCACATATAGGAAAAGGCTTTCTTAAATGATCATGGCCAAAAGTTTAACTTTATTGTTTGGATGCAGGGCTCACTGCTCCCAAGCTGGTTGTATGTTCTGAAGCAAAGCCCAAAGTCTGAATTGCACTTTCGCACTTGAAGAAGCTTGCACTCTTTAGCTCTGGGGTGTAGTGTTTTGTTTAGCTGACAGGAATGAACCCGTAGCCCTCCCTGCATGCATCATTTACTGTATAGCAAGTATCTGTGTGCATTTGGGATGTTATTTGGCCGTTATTTTCTGTACTGGTTTGTCAGTTACTCATTTGAGTCATAGCAATGTTTACGTTTTTAGGGTTATGCTGATGCGTCACTTGTTAATGTGTTCGATTTACGGTTGATACCAAGATATATATTCTATATTTTATTTTATTTATTTGGAACTAGAAATGTTGGACCTGTAGTTGAAAGATTCTTTCATTGTTTCCTAATGACAATGCACTTGCGTTTCCCCGAGCAACAAGTCACAAACATCCACCCCTCAGTTAGTCACCTCATTGTCATCTGAGGTATTAGCATAATCTCGGTTTACAATGACTCATGCAGTGCTCAGGGGCAGATTTCCCCTTAGTCGACCCTCCACCTACAACTCCCGGCCTTGCAAGTGTCTGAGATGTCTCTTGCTGTCCACCTCTCTTCAATGTAGTGACTAGTCCTAGATAGAACTATGGTTCAATGTAAAAAAAGAAAAAGGAAACTATTTTATTGCTAGCCACTGAATGAAACAGAATTGCATGATAGTACAGTAGGTCTGAAACTAGCCTAAAGTGAACTCACTGCTTGTGTAATGTTACCGTTGTGTCGGGACACATTTTTTATGGGGGGAAGAGATGGCCGTAATAGATGCCATAAGAAGAATATAATTCTTATATAAAACTTGTACTTATTGGAGGCTCTATCAAATAAACTGCACTGTTTATTGTTTTCAAAAAGGGCTTTGGATCAAAGTGAACAACATTGATACAACAATTTAAAGTCCCTATAAATAATGTAAATACATGTATATAAATTCTATACATATACTTACAGTGCAAACGCTATACTCTGCTATGTTTTTTATAAAATATATACAGGAAAGGAAAATAATCTGTTGGAATGAACTATTACGGTATCCATCTGTCACCTTGCTAAATACTAGGTCTGACTTTTTTTGGATTAATATCAGAGGCATCTGTTTGCTTAGATATTTACATATTAATGTCGAACAAGGGACAACAACTGAGATGAATTTCAGTGCCATTGTACTTGCAAAACTAACTTTATTTTCAGACCCTTATCAAGAATGCATTTGATTGTTTGAAATGTAACATTTTTATATTGTTTGGGAAAATAATTTGTGACCATCGCAGGCATGTGAATACCTCTCGACTACAACTGGTTATCTATGCATTATAAGATAAAGGAAAAAAAAAAATATATATATATATATCATGACACTAGAAGTGAACATGTGTCTGTAAAACAGTTATCTCTGATGTAACAGCGGAGTTACGTCACTCCCCAAATCCTGGGTCTCTGCTTCTCAGGGTGCCATAAGTAGCTGTAACATCCAGGCCTAGCCTCTGCATGGACTTATAGACTCCTCAGTGATGGGATGTTCTAAAAAAAGACACTGGTAAAGCTGAAACAGTAGAAGGAAGGGTGGAACATTGGGGGCTGAGTAACAAAATGGACACAAAATAAAAGGAGATGATTTTTTTTTTTTTTTTTTAAGTTTAACTAGGCCATCAAAATGATATTTGTCATTGTCTGTAATGATAATAACAATGACATGATGTATTAAAACACAACTCACTTTTTTTTTATCAAACAGCTGCCGGATAGCCTGTTAATGATTATTTATAATGGATTAACGTGTCAGAACTATTGTTATATGACTATTAATATGATTCCTGTAATCCTGTGGAAAATTGGTACTGATAATGGCACTTGTCTAACCTGTGTTCAGATAACTAGACCACCCTTTTCCTTCGAGAGGAAGGGAGATTTCTGGAGGGTCTGTCTGTTCATCGTCTCCTTGACCGTTTGCCATGGCATTGTATATTGCACAAGTGTGTATGTCTGGCGCCATCTAGTGAATGTCCTTGTACACTGTTGCAGGCATAGCGTAGCTCCACTGAGAACACTGTTTTATGGATGTAATTCACAGAGGAAAATATTCACATGAGTGGTGCACGGCCAAGGGGGAGACAAAGCTTGTGGTTGTCCAAAATCGCACAAGCTGGTTAATTTTGTTTGTGTTTGTAACCACCATGCGTGCATGCAGGTGTGTATGAGATGTTAAGCGGACCACACACAGCGAGCATGGCATTTTTGTAGCTGTTTAAATGTCATTCATACTTTCTCTGTTCAGGGTGCTCAGCGCATCTCTAACGTGCCTCATTGCCGAATCTGTTGCCACATAGACACTCTTGTCTCTCCTTGTGTCCGTCCCGTCCACGTGGTTGCCCAACGTTGGTGTGTAATGTTACAGGCAGGCCCCCACACTCCTCAGCCTCCAGCAACGATTGTGCAATAAACCGAAGTCTATATTTTTAAACCTGTCTTCTCTCTTTTCCTATGCAAAAGAGGTCATGTTTTCATCCCGGTTTATTTGTTTCTTTGTAAGCAGGATAAATCAAAAAGTTATAAATGAATTGATTCCCATGAAACTTAGTGAAAGAACAGTAATCGGGGGCATTTCCAAATAGCCCCCGATTATTGTCCGTCCTCACTATTAATGTTGTTAAAGAAAAAAACGTTTGCTTAAGAGCAGTAATTCATGCTACAGACACAACGCACGTAATCTTATGGACACCCTCCAGGTACAAAACCACTCTCTATTCTCCACTCTCTATTCCCTAAAAAACAAAATAAAATAACAAATATTATCAACTGTCATGTTTCCATTCTGCAAAAGTAGGCTGAAATCATTGCTTGCGGTGCAAAACCATTTGCTTTCAGTGATTTACTAAAATCGCTGTGTTATTGGTTGGAATACTATTCAGCTGTATTTTTGTAACCAGTTTGATCTATTTTCAAAATAGGGGGCGGCTACATGCCAAAAAAAGTCAAATATTATTATCCATAGGGTTGATCAAATGTTTTTTCTTTTTTCTTTATTGAATTTGGAGGGAAAGCTCTTTAATTCTTACATACATGAAACCTGAACAGATGTAGTCTGTTCAGGTGTTATGTGTATAAGTATACGCTACATATCTTTACCAAAGCCTCACGTTTTAGGCGGGCTATGAAATCTACTAGATTTTCCTCTACCTCTATAAGTGTACATGCCCAAAGACATACCTTGCCCATGTCCCGACCTTTGACCCTCAGCTTATTAACTTGAGACTCAGCGATGTCAGCCCGCTCCTTTGCCTCCTCCAACTCATGCTGAACCTTTCTGAGCTTGGTCATATGGATGTTTTCCTGCTCCTCCTGTTGGGTCAAATAATTAAGAACATCCTCATAGTCTTTGCAATGTTTTTTTTTAAACTGGTGTTTTTTTTAAACAATGTGTTTCCGGCTCAGCCAGTACTGTAAATAGGAAAATACTGTATACTCACAGCTTCTTCAGCCTGTTTCTTGTATATCTTGACCTTCATTTGGAGTCTGTCTACCAGCACCTGTAATCTTGCCATGTTCTTTTTATCTTCCTCAGACTGGGTTTACAAACCAGAAACAATAAAAAAAATTATATAAGCAAAGGGGATTCTGGCCAATTTTGACCTGTACCCGAACTGTGGTGATCGTTTCGGATCGATCAAAATTTAATCAAACAATTCAATTTACATTTTATTTCTGTCGATCTCTGCTGTCGTCACTGCTCATCCAGTCTATGATATGGTATGACAGTATATGTATTTTGACATACCTGATAAGTGAGCTCCTTGATGCACCGTTCAAATTTGCGTACCGATTTCACAGCATCTGATCCTATTCTTTGTTCAGCTTGAAGCTCATTCTCCAACTCTTTAACCTGGAAGAGACCAATGCTACTACTGTAACAGTTTAACTGTAACCATTAGCACAATGGGAAGCTACAGTATAGTATAATGTCTTTTTGTCTACAAAGCATCAAACTAAAGTTGTATAGTGAATTCTAACTTTGAAACTTTAAAGCCACTGTAAACCCACTGGTGATTACCTCTTTGCAGGGCTATGTGGGCGTGTTTAGACACCACTTGAGTGACATCTCCCTCTGTTTGATTAGTTTTTCATTTATGTTTGGTTATTTTGAGTAGCATATTCGCAGCACAGATTTGTCCGACTTTAAATTAAGACAACATTGACAGGCATTTCCACAACATCCACAATGATTATTTATGATTACTTTACCCGTGTTTCTAGTTTCTGGAGCTGCTTCTTTCTGCCCTTTATGGCCAGGTTCTCAGCCTCATCCAAACGGTACTGAAGGTCTTTCACTGCGACCTCCAGATTTTTCTTCATCCTCTCCAGGTGAGCGCTTGTGTCCTGCTCTTTCTTCAGCTCCTCAGCCATCATGGTGGCCTGTGCAATTTCAAGAAGGGTTGTGTTTTTGCTTAAGCCACATAAAACCACACATGACCTCTGCAGACTACTTACTAGCTTGTAAAGCCAAATATAAACTCTTACATCAGTGATAGCCTTTTTGGCTTTCTCTTCAGTATTTCTGGCCTCTTGAAGACTGTCCTCCATCTCAGAGTGAGCTTTGGCCAGATCCGCCTCTACTTTCTTCCGACTGTTGATCAGGCTGGTATTCTGTAAGAGATATAACATGTTACTTTACTGTAATCAGAAGCTAGTAAAATGATTGGAATCTTTTTAACCTAACAATAAATGTGAACAGAAAAAAAAGTGATGAAGTGCTCTAAACAAACCTGTGAGTGAAGGAGCTGGAATCTCTCAGTAGTGTCTACCAGCTCTTGTTCGGCTATTTTGCAAATTCTCTCGGTCTGCTCCAGAGCATCCCTGATCTCCTCAATTTCAGCCTGCATCAGGTTGGTTCTGCGCTCATATGTGGCAATCTGCTCTTTCATGTCATAATTTTCTCCTAGGGCATTGTCAAGATTAATCTGTGCTTCCTAAAGAATAAGGAAAGTAAGTTTGTTTAGTGATGTTGTAGCGTGTTATTCTTGTCGTGGTCATGGTTGGGATGAGCAAATATCGATGTCTGAAAATGAAACATTCAGTATTCACAGTGGTGGTGAAGTTTTAGCTGAATGTAGTTTCCACTGAGGGATTTCATGGCAGACAAAACACAAAAGTATTAAGCAAGTATACCATAAGGTACTGAAATATCCTGCTGAGAACAAGGGTTTAAAAATACTTTACATGATGTAATGATATTACATTTTACACACTATGCCTTCTATTGCATTGTTTACTGGGCAAATGTTTCCTTCACATGAAGCCCACCTTAAGTTGAATTTGTAAGTTTCTCAGTTGTTTCTGGGCCTCACTGGTCAGCCTGTTAGCATTGCTTAGCTGAATTTCCATCTCACTGAGGTCTCCCTCCATCTTCTTCTTGGCTCTCAGGGCATCGTTTCTGCTCCTGACCTCTGCATCCAAATTACTTTGCATTGAGTCGATTGTTCTTTGGCTGTTTCTCCTGACTTGTTCAAGCTCTTCTTCCTTCTCTGCAATCTTCTTGTCAACCTCAGATTTCACCTGGTTAAGATCAAGCTGGGCACGCAGAGTCTTGTATTCTACATGCTCCAGGGAGGCCTGAAAATCAGAAGATAGTGTAGATCAATAAAACACCTCTACACAGTTGCATGGTCTGAGGTAAACATCTATATTATTAATCTATACTTCTGCCTCCTCCAGAACCATCTGGGCCTTCACTTTCTCCTGTTCGGCTTGTTTCTTTGATTTCTCAAGCTCATGGTTAGTTTTTCCTGCCTCTCCAAGCTGCTCCGTGAGATCCATAATTTCCTCTAAAAAAATATCATATAAGTTTCCATTATATACTTCAATCTAGAATTCCACACGCAAAAACTAAAAAAACTGTATGAAAATACATACGTTGCAGGTTTTTGTTTTCATGTTTGAGGGTCTCTAGTTGGTTCAGAGATTCTTCATAGACGTTCTTCAGTTTGAAGTTCTCAGTACCAAGAGAGCGTACCTCCTTCAAAGCTAACTCCAGCTCAGCCTGACATTCTTCATTTTTCTGCTTCTTCTCAGCCAGAACCTAAATGTAATCATCAATCATGAAATAGTGCTCATAATGATTAGAAACATCCAAAAATATATGTAATTTAATATACATTTTACTGAATTTGGTAAGATGTAATTTTGTAGTAAACTGCTGCAATCCATATAGGGAGCTGCAGGTCTTGTCTTCATTTCACTCAGGCTTCTATGCAAAACAATCTGTCTAAAAAATATCCTAATGTATTATTCATATTCTAGGCTATATGGGTATCCAACTCCATATTTAAATGTTTTTCAGCATTCCAAGCCTGATTAGCCTGATCATTGCTCTGAAAGTGTTTTGTTTAGCTTTTGTGGGATTCTTGTCACTTCCAAACTGGAAGTGACAAGAAACCCCAAAACACTAAATTGGTAAAGGATCAAATATAATTGGTAGAATATTAATAAATTGATGGGTTTATAAACTCATGTTCGTTTAAGTCATTCCTGTTCCTGTTCCTGTGCAATATTCTTAGCAAATGCTACAGGAGATTTTAAACATACTGAAAATATCATTACGTGGAATGTAACAAGTCTGGTTTCACATCGGCTCCTTACAGACCCATATTAGCAAAGCCTTCCATGTGAAGCTAATGTTAACACTAACAGTCTTTTACAACCTTATCAAAATTTCTCTGCTTCTTGTCCAAGCCTGTAGCAGCAGAATTGGACCTCTCGACATCTGCCATTAAGTCCTCCACCTCTCCTTGCAGACGTTGTTTAGTCTTTTCCAGAGAGGAACACTTTGAGTTAATGGCCTCCACAGCTTCCTCTGCTTCCTGAAGACGCAACACCAGCCTCTTTCTGCGGGAGCACATGCTGTAAGACCACATTCGTTTTTTGGTTCTGTCTTAAAATTTGGTAGTAGTTATTCTTACTTGGCCTCTTCGAGTTCCTCTGTGCGCTGGATGGCATCAGTCTCATATTTGGTTCTCCACTGAGCCACCTCGCTGTTAGCCTTGGATAAGCAGTGCTGCAGCTCTGCCTTAGCCTCCCGTTCCTCCTCGTTCTGCTCTCTAAGGAGATCACAGTCATGGCGTGCTGATTGCAGACTATGAGCAAGGGAATTCTTAGCCTACACAAAAAAGAGATGCAAACACACTGTATAATTCACACCTCGAGCATTGAATGTACAGACTAGGTGATGTGTTATGATTATTGCACTGTATGGTGAGTAATACTTGAGTTATCAGATGAAGGGTTAGGCCAGAGGTATCCTTTAATGTGGATTGGACAAATGTATGGCACATTGTCAAGCAAACATGAAGTTAACTTTCCTATGAAAGAGACATGGACACGCATTGTCTGAATATATTTTTAATAAACTGACATGACTTGAGCTTAGTAGTATTACATAAACAGTACAGATCATGTGCATTTGGCTCAAGGATGCGTCCAGGCAGACTGGGCATGTCCTGGATCCAACCCAGGACTCAGCTAGAAGTCGACCACCATTAGGTTATTTACCTTAACTTCTTCCTCATTCAGCCTTTTTAGCTCCTCAATCTGTTGAGTAAAAGCTTGCTTTCTCCGAGTTAGCTGTGACATTAGGGAATCTTTTTCCTCAAGCCGGCGTGACATCTCAGCTGGATTCAAAGTATATTATATTAGTATAGAGTATTTTTAGCATTTTCTTTCCTTTTTCATTTTCTGATTGCTCAGATTTTTTTCAAATATCTCTCACCATTTTCTGTCTGCAGCCGAGCTTTCTGACTCGACAGGTCATTTATTAATCTCTCATGTTCCTTCTCTTTGTTTGTAATCTCATTAAGATGATCTTCAAGTGAATGACACATTTTCTCCAAATTAACCTAAAAATGTAAACATGCAGTAAATATACAGTATCAAAAATTGAACTTTTGTATAAAAGATGGAGACGGACCCACCGGACCATGGTAGCTAACCTTTGATTTGACAATAGCCTCCATATTGCTGGACAAGTCATCCACCTCCAGGTTTAACTCGCTCTTCTCCTTCTCCAGTTTCTGCTTGACTTTCTGTAGGTTGTCAAGCTGTTCTCCAAGTTCAGCCATGCAGTCCGCATTTTTTCTGCGCATAGCCGCGACCGTAGCATTGTGCTGTAGGGAGCTCTCTTCCAGGTCACGCCGTAATTTTTGGAAGTCGGCTTCGCGTTTCTTGTTCATCTCTACCTGAGCAGCAGTGGCCCCTCCAGCCTCCTCCAGCCTCTCACTTATCTCTTCAAGTTCCCCGGTGAGATCAGACTTCTGCTTCTCTGCTTTGGCACGGGTGGAGCGCTCAGACTGAATTTCTTCCTCTAGCTCCTCGATGCGAGCCTAGAGGTGTGACATTGCAGTTCTTGAATTCGACCTATCTTATTCCATTTTGCTATTAATTAATTTGCTTACCTGGAGCTCTTTTAATTTCTTCTGAAATTGAGCACCAATAGCCCGTTCATCTTCAAACCTATTCTGCAGCTGTGACTCCACAAAGTCTTTCCTGTAACACGAAGCAAGTGAAAAAATTAATCTTCATCAGTTCAGTTCATGGGCTAATGAAGAGGGAAGGGGATTCATGGGAATCAACACACTCACATATACACAAACATGCTTTGGATGTATCCAGAAGCAAAGAAGATCTCATGTAAAACGAGTGTGTTAGCCTATTAAAAAATAACATGCATAATGAGTAATGATGTATTATAATATAGCTTTTCATGTGAAAGTTATCACTACGGTTCTAAGTGAGAAAAGCCCTTACTTTTTCAGGTTTTCATCCAGCTGTTGTTTCTCATTTTCCAGGTCCATGAGCGATTCCTGAGCAAATTTTAAATCACCCTCAAGCCTTCTCTTGGCTCGCTCAATGTCCATACGGACCTTCTTCTCTTGTTCCAGTGAACCCTCAAGCTGAAGCATTACCCATGCAGAGCACATTTCATTTAAATAGCACATTACATCTGTTTTCTTCTCTAATTTACTGGAACTCACCTCATCCACCTGTTGCTCTAGCTTGGCCTTAGCTTTGGTGAGAGAGTTGGTTTTGTCCTCCTCTGACTGCAGATCATCCAGTGTTTGTTGATGGGCTTCCTGCAGTGTTCGCTTCTCTTTAGTCAACTTGGTGATGTTCTCATCTTGGCTCGTAATTTCTTCATTGAGATTTTTCACCTAAGAGTATTATGCAGAATTTACTAATAGTGACAATTCCAGAAAGTAAAGCATTGTTATGTATCTCCGTAACTTCGTTTGTCTGGTGCTACATAGCTTCTTGCTGGGTGTCACCAGGTCTGGCATTGGATTCTATTCAAATGGTTGGCATATTTGTCAAGAATTCCCTGGCCACTGACTAGTACTTTGCGACACCAAATTACAGTTGTTAAAATTGACAGTTTCTATTAGGATATCGTAATGTTAAGGTCATCCAATAAAAATAAAAAGTTCAATGTGCTTTTGAAAAAAAATATAACAAAAGTGCTAGATCACTGCACACTCATTTTCATACATTTTACTACAGCAAGCAATGCATTCACCTGGTTCTCTACAGCATGTTTCTCCTTTTCCACTTTGGCCAGGGTTATCTCCAAGTCATCAATGTCTTTCTTAAGCTCTGAGCACTCATCCTCCAGTTTTCGTTTCTTGGAGGTCAGTTCAGCATTCGTGTCCTCCTCGTCCTCCAATCTCTCTGTCACCTCCTTCAGCTTAGCCTCTATCTGAATCTTGCTTTTGATGAGTCCTTCACATCGCTCTTCTGCATCGAGCAGATTATCTGACTCCTATAGTGTGTATATAATATAGTGTGTATATAATATGCTAAATATCATCAAGCAATGTACTGTATCGTTCTACTTCATGAAACTTTTACTTACTGCCTGGATTTGAAGGACAAGATCATTCTTCTCGTGAACGATTGAGACCATTTTTTCCTCAAGTTCTTTCCGTTTGTTTTCTGATTTAGCAAGATCTTCTTTAAGCTTGGTGAAATCAAATTTCATTTGGGCCATTTCCTTCTCCGATTCAGCACTCTTCAGAAGGGGTTTAAGCTTAAAATACAACTTTATCCATGGCCAGCTTTTTACGTTCATGAACGAGCGTAAGTTATATTGTATGGTGTAGATTGCCTCCCTATAAAAGTCAAACTTCGATAAGTTTTACCTTCAAGCCGGCAAAATCAAACAGTCTGTCAGCAGTTTGGGTCATTTTTACACCTACTGTACACTCAAAACCTAATGTTTATCGAGTAGATATATTTTATTTAGTTTTGCCTTCTCTGATGGATCAACCACTTCTGTTTGAGCAGTGCAACTATTTTGATAGTAATGTCACACCTATACACCATCTTAAAAATGTATCAGGACTGTAAATGGAATGGCTTTTGTGAACAAGTAGGCTGAACCATTGTTGTATTACCTCAATCAGCAATAAATGACAGTGAAGCATACATACTGTAGTAAATAACATTAACATTTGAGATTGTAGCTTCAGAAATTCAGCAATAATACTAAGATAAACAGACCAATTATTATCTTTTACCTTCTGGCCCCCATCTTCTGGTATTCTAACCTAGTAACATAGCCACGGAACAGAGCTTGAGTGCATGTCACGACCTGGGTAAGGCGTTCGTCTCGCATCTCCTCTAGAGTGCCCAGGAGACCAGCTTTAAAAAACACCTGAAAATGCAGTTTCTTCTGTTAATTTCTTATTCACATAATTTTACTGGTCAAATAAGTAGTACCCCTGAAAACAGAGGTTCTTGAACTGTATACTGACACCTTCTGCGGTAGATGCAGCTGTGTCAATGCTAACCCTATGGGTTAATATAATGACCTCCCCTACTGGCAACCCATGTTATGTAGACCTAAATAGCTCCTTCAAAGAGGACCTTTAATCCACCAATCCTACCTTTGTGTGTCCAAACTTGTACTGTGTGTGATCCACGTCAACAGACCCCAGGAGTTTCTCTGCTGCTTTCTTATTATCCATGAACTGTCCCTCAGGAACAGCGCTAGTGTTTAGAATCCTGTATCTGGGGGAAGGTAGATGGGTCTAAAAACAAGATACAACACTGAACACTGTAAGAGACATGACTACTATATTTTTCAACTAAATTTACCTTTGTTTGAAGTCCCCATAAACGATTCTGCTAGGAAAGCCTTTCCTGCATATCCTGATTCCCTCAAGCACGCCATTGCAGCGTAACTGGTGGATAACAAGAGGGTTCTCCATTACACCTATGGCAAGAAACAATAATAGATGTCGGATGTATGCTTTTAGAAAACTGTTTTTTCAATGAGGGGGCTCTTGATTATACCTGGAGTTTTAGACTCGTTTGGAATCAGACACCGCACAAAGTGGGGATGAGTGGTTCTCAGATTGGTCATCAGCTTGCCAAGGTTCTCCTTGAAAAATTGTTGAAGCAAATTTAGCTTTTTATTTATCTTAAATCTGCAGCCACTCTAATGATATTTAATCTTTTATTTTCATGGCTTAGCACCAATGCTCTATACGGACCTGCCATTCACTGAATTCAAAATCTGAAGCCAGGCAAACGGCTAAGATGGAGGTGGTTGCTGCTTAGCTATAAGCTTACAAGCAGTCTCTAGTGACCTCTGGTAGTCAGAAAATCAGTTATAGCACTTTTAAAGATAGGATTAATTTTCTTTGGATATGGTTAAAAAACAACAGCTGTTTCTTTATAGTCTGTGTTATAATGTGCACAAAATTTGTGCAATTAGAAATATTAAATTCTGAATATGCGATTACTGAGAAGCTAACATAAACACCTTACCCTGAACAGAGCCGACA
Source organism: Percopsis omiscomaycus (assembly GCA_027575585.1). Classification (NCBI taxonomy): domain Eukaryota; kingdom Metazoa; phylum Chordata; class Actinopteri; order Percopsiformes; family Percopsidae; genus Percopsis; species Percopsis omiscomaycus. The sequence continues at coordinate 13,337 of JAODLI010064460.1, forward strand.
AAGTTTGGAAAGATGCTCCCTTTTTCTTAGCTCCTTTCTTGCTACCGGCTGGTTCTGTATAGATTATATGGATAATAGCAAATTATCCATTGTCCATCCATTTTAGATTCAAGTTCAAGTGAAACCATTCAACTTTAGGAGATAATGTTCACATTTTCGTTGAATACACGTTAGTCTATGATTTGTTTGTTGTCATAACACTTCTTGAAATGTAATATACTGTACTCACCCATCCACAATGTCTCATATACAGTAAATGTACAGTATGTAAAAATATTATTCAAATATCACTACATTTCAAAAATCTATGTATCAATTACAGTATATTGATGTGTTATAATAATACATTGCAATAGGAACAAGTAATCTGAGACTGCAAAAATAACGTCATTACCATCTGTTCCACTGAAGCTAGCGTACAACATCGCCAGTATTTTGACAGATGACTTCTGGTACAGCTGCACAACAGACTCATTTAAAGGGTCTTTGTTCTTCTCCAGCCAGCCACTGATGTTGTAGTCTACTGTGCCAGCATAGTGCACCAGGGAAAAGTGGGCCTCGGCCTTGGCTTTGACAGGTTTGGGCTTTAGGAAAGAGTTGCTTTTGCCAACATGCTGGTCATAGAGTTTGTTCTTGAACGAGGTATCTGTTGACTTTGGGAACATGCACTCCTCTTCAAGAATAGAGAAGATGCCCATTGGCTAGGGACCAAAGGAGTATTAGCTATATTCATTTGCAAGACCTGTAATTATGTTTATTTATAACATTTGAAATAGTATACCTTCTATAGTATACCTTCTCAATAACCTCAATGCAGGCTGCCAGGTCCATGCCAAAATCAATAAACTCCCAGTCAATGCCTTCTTTTTTGTATTCTTCTTGCTCCAACACAAACATGTGATGGTTGAAAAACTGTTGCAGCTTCTCATTAGTGAAGTTGATGCACAGCTGCTCCAGTGTATTGAACTGAAGAGAGGTATACGCCATATAAAGCATTAGGATAAATATGTTTTGGAAAGCTGTTAGAAGGAAGTGTTTTGCATAATTCATAGGTAAACACCTGTAGTACATACATAAAAGATCTCAAAGCCAGCAATATCCAAAACACCAATGAAGTGCTGTCGAGGTTGTTTTGTGTCTAGCTGCTGGTTGATACGCATCACCATCCACAAAAACATTTTCTCATAGACTGATTTTGCAAGGGCCCCAACGGCGTTGTACACCTACAGAAGTCAAAATGTCAAAAGTTGTCTCCCAACTGGAATTTTTTTTTTATTTGCTCACTCACCTGCTGAACGTTTTGCCCTTTGGTAACATACTCGTTTCCGACTTTAACTCTGGGATTACAAAGATTTTTCAGCAGGTCAGCAGAGTTCAGGCCCATAAGATATGCGGCTTTATCAGCCTCTGCACACAGTACATCACACAAAGAGAAATGTATTAGCGCTATTTAGCTAGCTGCTAACTGTCTAGCGCCAGCTGTTAGCGCCAGCGCGTGCACGAAGACAGTGGGTGCAC
>JAODLI010064471.1:0-14853 GCA_027575585.1 Percopsis omiscomaycus
TTATACCCCCCCCCCCCCCCCCCCCCATCATCCTCCCAGTATTGTGTTGATCTCCTGTTTAAGTTCACACATAGCTTTTGTTCCTCATCTCCTTCCTTCTCATTGGACCCTCCCATCCCCCTGACACATCCTGGACTGACATCGGAATCAGAATCAGAATCAGAATCAGTTTTATGGCCAGGAAGGTTTATATCTACGAGGAATTCGATTTGGTCTGGGTGTGCTGAGATTACATAATTTACGTAAATATAAATATATACAGTTTATCTATGTGCATACATACAGCGTACATACATGTACATATATCTATGTGCATAGTTACTTATTAATTTGTTTGAGTACAGCTACAACCATGTGTTGTGCCAAACAAATTGATTTTTACCTCACACCCCATTACACTCCCTGCTTTTCTGCTGAGCTCTTTCTACTAAGACATGATGTTTAAGTCTGAATACATACAAGCACACACACACACACACACAAACACTTCTTTGTATTTAATCACTAGTAAGGTGTAAAAGTGACAGACAGTGACACATATTGTACGCTGAATGTATTTTTGCTTTTAGAATAAATGTTACAGATTGCTACAGATTTTGATTAAAATCTGGAAATTGTAAAGACTATAGGTGGGCACATACATTCTTTAAGTATTACATGTTTGATTGCAAATACTTTTAGATCAGAAGAAGCCTTTCCTCCTGATAAGGAGAGAATTCACTTCCGGTGACATCAGCCAATCAGGGGAGGCCAAAGGGCAGACACATTTGACCTCTCTCATTAATGGGTCATCACTTCTTGCTGTCTCTGGCTGTCTGGGTTTGGGTTTCATGTGTTCAACACATCTACTGCACTTTAGATGAAGAGAGTGTTCTCAGACAATAAATGTCATTGTTTCCCCTGGACCACAGCATAAAAAACAGGCCCAGCAATCTCTTCAGAGAATCAGCGGAGCAGAGCAGAGCAGGCCTCCGACGGAAGTCCCTATATTCTCACTTGTTTCCTATCTCTGTAGATATAAAGAGAAGTGCTACTATTAGTACTATTTCACTTTAAAGCTTTAGACTGCCTCTCTGGACATACAGTACTTTACATGTTGCAGATTGGACATTGCTGAATGTCCAATGATGGTGTTTTCAAAGCCTTGAGTATTCCTTAACATGGTGATTAGACAGTATCAGACATTTCCCCAAAAGGTCAAATGAAAAGAGGAAGTACATTTACGTAAAAAGTACAATTTCTAGTACTTAGTTTGTCCAGATCCAACCATTTAGCAGTGACCTCTTTTTTTGATACCTCCAGGTTTTTATCAGCAGAAAGTTTGTGTTGACCACATGGTTTCTTATCTGTTCTAAAATAAAGGCCTGAACTGTCCCCAGCACACTGTTTATCTGTTCCCATGCAAAAGACCCCTTAGGACACCGCACAGTAAAAGGGTAATGTCTGAATCTCTTTTTGCTTGATTCAGTTTTTTTTAATATGTAAAACATTTTCCAGATCCCCTATGAAATCTAACAGGAAACAAGTCTTTGACTGTTGACTCTTGATATACATGATGGGAAACAGTGAACAGATACTGATAATAATGATTGGAAAATAGCAGAAAAAACGGATCTCCTGTATGTTTTATAAACAAACTTTGTGCACTGAAGTTCTTGTACTTCGTCTACCTGCTTATTCTCTAGCTAGCTGATACTGGTTTACTGGTGAGTTTACAGGGTTCTGTTGATGTGTTTGTATATGGGTTAATGTAACCCCTACCTGCACCTACTTGCAATTGTACCCACAAAAGCTTCTTCTAAATTCCCATTGTAAATACAACTATCATTGCTAGTGAGTATCATAGCTAATGAGAACTGTGCAAATATTTACATACCAAACCTTTCTGTTTCAAGATCGCACCATTTTACTATTTTTCTCATCTCTCGTTGTGTTTCAGATTAACGGGATTTGTTCAAAAATCTATGCTAGAGTAATAAACACATATAAAACAAAGGCATAGATGGATCTCTTGACAGTTTAATATGAGCAGAGAAAAATAAAACACACCTCTGTTAGTAAACTTTTAGAGGTGAATGTACGGCATGCATTTTTTAACAACAATTGATCCCAATATTCCCTGTTGGACTTTAAAATGGATCAGTGCTCTGCACTTGCGAGCATAAATTTTCAAAGCAAAATGTTTCCTTTTACAGTTTAATTTTCCTTTGGACCCGAATATCCATTAGTAAACCCATTACAGCTATTACCTGGGTCAATACACACCCATTCCCTACACACCAGTGTTGGGAATGTGTGGGGGGTGGGGGGTGCAGTTGTTTTGGTCTCTTGCTGCCGTCATCAGCACCAGGGGCTCATGATCTAACCCAAAATCATTAGCTGTGCAAGTAGAAATCAGGGCTTGTTTGAATCATATCTTTACATCAACATATTTTTTGTCAAATCCAGTGTTCCTTCAGTTGTTTACTAGACAGAAGGAAAGAAGGACGGACATTATATTCTGTCTCATTTGCTCCTCTGGACAATTTATTTCCTAGATTATACTATTATGTCCTTGTTAAAAAAAATTTAACAATTTTTTTATTTATTGATGCAATTTCCCCCCCACAATTTTTACAGCCATTAGGTATTTAGGCTGTAAAGAATAAAACATATAATATAAGAAGTGTGATTCCTGTCTGCAGATGTGCAATGAGAAATTGCACATCTGCAGACAAGGCTCACTCTCATCTGTAAGAAATATGATGATCTACTGTTATCTGTATAGGTCAAAAACAATTATATGGTGAGGTTTAGAGAGCACACATACCCAGCCTACAGTACCTGTAAGCATCCTCGAGCAAGATACCTAACCCCTACTTGCTCCTTAATACATGTAATTGTACTCATTGTATGTCACTTTGGATAAAAGCATCTGCAGAATGAACTAATTGTAATTGTTAGCAAGGATCCCCTAAATGTAGCTATCAAAGAAAAGTTGTGACAAAGATAGTTACATCTGCACTGCACTGGAAAAACATTTAATGTCCTGCCTAAACTAAACCACCTGTTCGCTAGCTAAACCATTGTTTATGTAAATATACTGGCCAGAACATACACCAATACAGATATACTGTATCTGTGAGGTGCCAATGTTGGCAGATAATATTGGCAGATCATATAATAGTAGTGTCTGATCCAGCAAGTTTTTATTGTTGAGAAAATAGGATGGAACTCACTGGCTAAACAACTTGGCATAACCCTATGTTTGTGATGCCACCAAATCTTGGCCTGACTAGTATTAATATGCCCTACACACATAATTGTTGGCAGAGAAAGACCAACAGACAACACAGCGATTTCTGATGCGCGCTGTCCTACAAACATGCAGCAAAAAGGTACATGAACACGACGCATATACAGTATTTGACAACACAGGTCAACCTATTGTAGACAAGTTGTAGACAATTTATAATTTGATTTATCCACATTCTAAAACTGAGTTCAGCTTTTATTCTTTTCATGTAGCCTAAGCTAACTAAGTCTGTCCTCTCCACTTCAGTCCAATTGGATGTAACTATATGCTGCTAATATAGCCCACACTAGGTCCTGATTGCCCAACACCTTAAATAAGCCAAAAACTTTGGCTGCCAATTGCACATTCTACCACTTTAAACCTTGGCTGTAGTGCCCGTAGGGACACCAGTCACTTGTATGACTGGTGTCACATTACGCTGAGCTCCAGCCATTGATAGGTTTGTTATATGTCTACATATAATATACGCCAATTAGGAGTGTTTTAGAATGAGGGAAAAGAAAATGAAATAATAACAACCTTTGTTGTTATTATGTTATTATGTTGAGATAGGTCAACGAGAGGTACTAGATCTTCACCAATATATTCCAGAACGCAAGTGGTTTAGAGCTGAGCGGTACCGGATCCTTTTCCGGAAAAATCTGGCTCAAATTAGGCACTGGCTGTCCAATATATCAGTCGGGCTCTACTCTATACCATGCCAGTACTTAACACTGGGTTCTCCTTTGAAGTTCCTTGAAGGGAGCCAACAGATAGCTGCATACACCTGGGGCCCTCATGCGTCCCTGTAACACACTCCCAGTGAGGCCCAGTCAAAGCTAGAGTGGCTGAAGTTTTTATTATCACGCACACACATGCTTAAGCACACAGTCCTCTGACCACACTAGGTCTTGGTTAATCACTTTTACTTGATTCCACTGTAACCCATTTCCCAGCCACCTCCCCTTTAATGACCACTTGCCATCAGGTTTTCTTTATCTTGAAGGGCGTTAACATTGTTTCACTGTCAGTGACACTGCAGTAGATAGAAAACTTTTAGTTTCTCCCTCGGTAGTGCCGTGTTGAGTGCACTGTGGTTATTGTAAGACTTAAATGCAATATTATTGTACATAATGGCTTTGGTAAGGTTCTCTTAGTTCATGGTTAAAACAACAAACCAAATTCAACCAAGCAACATGCATTTACTGCTCAGCAGAAGAAGAAAAAATCACAGTCAGTCTGAATATGGTAATGTTCAATTTAGTGAACCTATAATTATCCCAGTGCAACAACATTGCAAGCACAGTTGGAATATGCTGTCAATATATTTTTTTTTTTTGCCACAGTGTCTTTTTCTGGAATGTGAGTGTAATATTTGTGGTCTGTGTTTGGCTGCAAAAACTTTACCTTTTATAGCCATTTAAAAGCAGTAGGACCAACTGTTTGCCCTACATTTGAATACAATACAGAAACACTAAGGAGTGAAGGATGAATTTCTGTTTAGCAGTATGAGGAGTAAGTCTTATTGGAGGCCCAGGTTACATATATACAAACAGACAGGTAATCGCGTGAACGGTGTGTTTATCACGTTAATTGGCCTGAGAGTCATGTCTCTTGATAGGATATTGATTTTGTTTTTTTTCTCTAGAGATTCGTTTTATGTGGAAATAACATTACAAGCTATTCCTGATGCACTGATGTCAGCAAGACATTCAGAGATCTGAGTTGCGATCTGCGTGTCAGATGGAGGGAAGGAGAGGTAGAGTTGGGTGTCGTCAGCAGTGGTAGAGATTACAGTGTACACTGTACACATCTAGTGTACAGTGAGAAGAGTAAGGGTCCCAGGCCCCGATCCTTGTGGAACCCCAGTGTTGAGTGGGCAGAGTGTGGACAGTTGTGCATTCCAGAAGACTTGATAGGAACGATCTGTCAGATAGGACTCAAACCAGAAGAGCGCCGAGTTGCCAATCCCCAGCTCAGCAAGGGTCAATGCTGCAGACAAGAGGATGAGAACTGAGGAGAGGGAGGAGGCTTTAGCAGTGTGCCGGGTTTCAGCGGAGTGAGCAGCCTTGAAAACTGAAGGTTGTCCAGGAGGTTGTTTTGTGAGAGGTAGGAGAAAGGAGAGGTAGGAGAAAAGTTGGTAGGAGACGTTTAAGGGTTTTAGATGGGAACGAAAGTAGAGAGGAGGGTGGGTGGTTGAGGAGAGAAGAAAATACAGAGAACAGTTTTCTGGGGTTGGTGGCGGTGGAGTTGATTTGGTTCGGTAGAAGGTGTCTGCAGAAACAGAGGAGGTGAATTTGGAGAGGAGGCGGTGGTAGGATGCCGTTCAGAATTTTTCCATTTCCTCACAGCAGTCTGAGTTCAGTTGATGGTAGTATGGAGAGTGCAGCAGAAGAGAAGGATGAGGGAGAGAGATATTTTAGGTGATGAGGCGATGCGGGTGGTAGGGCTGTGACTGTATGGATTTTTTCTTACCGCGGTAAAAAAGCGTATTACTGCGGTTAACCACGAGTAAAATGTATCAAAAAAACCACAGATAAATTAAAAACTTGCTGGTCCAACATGCTTGTTGTGTTTTGACAGCGAAACAGACTACACCTACAGTATTACTTCATTTCGGTGCAGTGATGATGGTAATAAGCTCAACACCACGGTAGTCTAACGACCACGTATTTTGGTGATGCAGTTATCGTCACAGCCCTAGCAGATGGAAGTAGTGAGGGCAGAGATGGGATTTAGGGGAGAGAGAGAAGGAGACGGAAGTGATGATCGGACACTGGAAGGGGGAGTAACCGGGATTTTGGAGGACGAGCAGGATCTGGTGAAGACGAGATCCAGAAGGTTTCCTGCCCTGTGTCTTGGAGGAGAAGGCGAGTGTATGAGGTCAAATGAAGAAGGAGAATCTGTGTGAATGAAATTAAGAAAATAGATTAAGAAAGTCTGAGTTTAATTTCTTTGGGGGGATGTTGAAGTCGCGCAGGAGCATGAGCGGTGTCCCATCCTCAGGGAAGAAGCTTAAGAGGACATCCATCTCATCTATAGGAAGTCCCAAAGCTGACCTAGGGGGCGGTAGATGGCGTCATGTCATGCATGTTGATAAGACCCTCAAATCCTACATTGAGTCCGTCTGAACATTTTCTTTCCAAAATAGTGAAAGTTAGCAGTAAAATCCCAGGTGCCCACCAAGGTAACCTCACTGGCCTGTATAACAGGCAGGTAGTGAGGAAGGCTAAAGATCCTACCTTCTGGCTTCCAGTTCAGATTTCCCCCTTTTAAATATAAATAGATATAGGCACTCATTCATTCCCACCACCATTTCCTTTCTAAACTCAGGCTAGAGGGGATAGTAGTGATAGTAGTGTGTTTTTTTTGATGATGATGGTGATGAGGATGATGGTAGGGTTAGGTAATGGAGGTGGGTGTGACAATGTTTCACGATGTTGCCTACCTTGGCTATGTCGGTTTGTTTTGTCTCTATTTACACACCCACCTTGGGACATATCCATGTTGGGTCAACTTGGGACCACTGTTGTTCTCCTGTTCACCTGTTTGATGTACCCTACGTAGGTTGTTAGACTTGTATCTATGTCTGTCTTGTATTGTATCTGTGTCTTGTTGCAAAACCATTTGCCATCTGGGGACAAATAAAGTTGAAAGTATTTTGAATTTTTCTTTGTTTTAATTATGTTTACTGTAAATACTATACAGTATTAATGGAGGTCATGGACCGAGAAGTTTGTGTTCTATATAAAATAATTTAATTTAATATAATAATTGTACTTTATAGACTTTATTTCTAGCATTAGACACCATCTAAAGAATGAAAGCAAAAGTAAAAGTTATAGGTTGCTAATTGGCCATGGTCCCACCAGCTGTCTAATCTTGTCAGTCACACTGACTCCAGTGTCAAGATGATTGGTTGGTACTCAGTCTCCTGGTTTGTGGGAATAGTGAGCATTCCTAACTGCTCTAAGGCTGGGTTTTTTTCCCAAAAGGATTGTAATCGATACCATTCACACTGTCAGAAGATATATATGTGTGATATATGGGGTATGTGTATCGTATACGCTGAAATATGAGCATAAGCCCTCAGAATTTTTTTTCTCAATTTTCTCCTATTACTCTAAATTCATGAAATCCAAGAATCAGACTGCAATGTACATCCTCCCAGACATTCCAAGTATGTTAGAAGAATGCATTGTCAGGTTAAACGAATTTACTGGAGAGTCTATTTTTTGGTTATATTTATCTGATATTGGTGAGTCGTTTTTCACGAGCCATTCCACTATGAATAATATGAAGGGGTGATTAGGATGCAATGTATTGCACCAGTATTCTGAAATCAAATATCTGACCTCTATTTTCTCTCTGTTTTATTAGACTATATACATTTTGTTGTCTTAGACTAGTTTAAAATTCAAATGCGGGGCAATTTTATGAGCTATATTAAGCCAGATATTAAATATGGCTCTTGACATTGCAGAGAAGTCATCATTATCCCTGTGGCCTGGTTGGCTAAATATACAGTATAAGTATAAGTCTTCTGATAATGAAAAGGTGCTGAGTGAAAGGGCATACTGGAAAAGGGGTGGAAACACAAATATATACACACACACAGACAAGGCCACCATGTTGCGCCGTGGTGTGTGGTGGAAAGCCTTAGCTCTTGGCTTGATTTTCATCCTGGATTGTTTATAAACATCTTGTCTCTTACCATAAGAGCTATCTTTCATTTGAAAAGCAGAGGACGGTTTGAGTTTGTGGTGCCAGTTCTCTCTGAACAATATGCACATCCAAAGATCTATATATATATATATATATATATATATAGTATGTATGTACATATATACTGTATACTGTATATTCAACAAGACTCACAGGCATACTCTTAAGTGTAGCACTTTTACATTTTTAAAGCAAACCTAGCATCAGAGGTAATAGTGCTCTTACAAAATGACCAGGAGGTAAACCTTTCACATATTAAAATGAATAGTGCTGGAAGATTCATGTGTGGATGGGGGAGTTGCAGGTGTCATTTACAAATGGAAATGTCTTGAGATTATTCTAATCAGATTTGAGAAGTTTAGTGTCGATATGAAATTAGAGCACAGGGGGCTATTTCTATATATTTCTATACTTGGTCTTAATGTCTTTTTGGCACACAGAATGCCAAACAATGTCTAAACATCATTGCCAGTCTTAGTCATGCCTGGTAATGTTTTGCCCGGATCCAGTATCTCAGAAAATGGGACAAATAGCACAATGTAATATTAGGTAGGAAAAATCACTTAAAAAATGCAATTCTAGATGATTCTCATGATTACCGTTTGGTGTGGCAATTTGTTTTTAGCTTTGTCCAACAAGGTGCATAGATTTGATGATAATAATTATATAATATAAAATATAATAGTAATAATATATGTATATGGATTTTTCTTAGTGTCAGTGCTAAAGAAGAATAATTATCTTACCCATATCAAGCCCTCAGTGGCTCACCTTTAACAGACATTGCTGTGGCTTTATATCTTGGCACCTCTTGCTCTGAGGTCAGGATAGTCTATTGGTCTAGGTGTTGGACTCCCAGCCGGAAGGTTGAGCAAGATGCCTAATTTTCCCCTATCTCTAAGTCGCTTTGGATAAAAGCGTCTGCTAAATTACCTAATTGTTAAGGTCAGACATACACAGAACGCTCTCTGTCTACTGGTAAGTTTTGCCTATGTGATAAAAACTCCTTGCTTGGCCAGGGACCAGTGGAGGCCCCACCTCCCTGCTTGACCGCACTCTCTGTGTTCACTCTTCAGTGTACACTCTTCAGTGTTCACTCTTCAGTGTACACTCTTCAGTGTACACTCTTCAGTAGTGTACACTCTTCAGTAGTGTTCACTCTTCAGTGTTCACTCTTCAGTAGTGTTCACTCTTCAGTGTACCAGGGAAGTCCTAGCACCACGCTCCTAATAAGCCCCATCGCTAACCCCTGTAAAGGTTGGGCTCCTGAATTACTGTGAAGGGAAAATTATATATTGGTTGTTCTCAGTAACCTGGCTGGCTGGCTGTGCTGTAGGAGAACAATACAGAGAAACACATGGGTTCAAAACTCCCATGGTTCAAAACCCTGCTTAATAATGGATGCTGTTTTCCTGAAACAACAGTTGGTGCTGATCTAATGCACATTAGGAGCCTTTCAGCCTAATGCAGCCTCTCAGCCCTCAGTCACCGCGCTGCCTTGTGGCTCCAGAGGCGATGCTGACACGGGTCATTTGGCTTTCTGCTTTTAAAATACAACACAATACTGCTTGTAATACTCAAAAATCAGTTCCTTTGTATTTACACTATCAGAAAGGTCACAACACAGGAATCCTTTGACCCCCACAATGCATGCATGAAGGAGTGTGAAAGCTACACAAGCGTAGTCTTGCCAAGACAATATGATGTTACAATATATATACATTTTAAATAAAGATAATACAACAAAAATAATGACAATAAGAAATATACTTATACATTACAAATCTAATAATATAAAGGCAACAAATAATTGAATAATAAACTTGTATTCTTTTTTTAGTAAAATAAATAGGTTAAAAAAAATAAAATCACTTTGCAACCTGTACGAAAACATCCTTTGATGGCGGGTCCCGAGCCCCGCTTGGGGAACCAGTGTTTTTAAAAGACGTGGCAGTGAAACTCTCAATTGAAAGAATGAATTCATCTAATGATCTTTCCATTCATCTAAATAGACATAGTGTTTGTTTAAGATCATCCCCAGTTATTGGACAGCTGTACAAGCTTCAGATCAAGCTCTTAGTGGAACGCTTATCTGTCTAGTGACGCGACTGTTATGATTTGATTTAGTCCAATTAATTTAAGTTACAGCATTCCTCGTGTACAAACTGAAATAGATTGTTGTTTTCATGGCTCTATGCTGGTACAGTTACTTTATCATGCTGAACAAGTACCCCTATGCGAGATATTAAACTTTCTGCTGTTTCTACCATAAACAGTTGGTACTGTTTCGAACTTGATTACATCATGAAAAAAAAAAATTAATAAAATCATCCCATCAAAACATTTTACTAGTCACCATTGTGACACGAATGCATGTTTGCCTTAATGGCTTATTGTCACTTTTTGTGCAAATGAGACTTATGTAATATTCTATGTTTAACTGAGCCATATCTAGAATCATAACAGGCCCTGACAGCCATATTGTGTATACCATAGGGCTGTCAGAGAATATTTACTGCCTGCTAAATACAGTGGATTTCACGATGGTGCTTGGCAAAAGGAAAAAAGTATGCCCACATAATTTGATATCAGGTGTTTGTTTGACTATGAATGAATAAAGATCACACATGAATGGATGTGCACATACACACACACACACACACAGATCATATACACCAATGAGCCAAAACATAATGGCCACCTGGATGGTAATGGGTTAGCATGGGCACTCTAAACGGTCTGCGGCCACGCAATGTGAGCGGTCATAATGTTTTGGCTCACCGGCAAGGATAAGATAGTATTATAGTATAGTGTTGTATAAAATATATAAAATATGGAAAATGTACTATGACTCTATATGTATTATATATAAACTCTACTACATTTTTAGATTTGTTTATTTTTTCATATGGCATTCCTCACTGATTCATTCTAGCCGCATTCAAAGTCTACCTTGTGAGCCAAAGGGCAAATATCTTCCATTATGTATGTGTGTGTGTGTGTGTGTGTTTGTTTTTCAGGATATGTGTGGGTATGTTTCCTGTGAGTGTGTGCGTGTATCTGAACAGAACACTTGCAAGCTTCCAGAGTTGTCTTTCTTTAGCCCGTCTATGCTACCGGCAAGTAGGGGCACCCCCCTCCCCTCTCTCTATCTCTCTTTAACATCACAATCAATGCTGTAAAAATACTGTCCCCGTTGCCCTTTCCCATACTTTTTAGTAGCCCTGTGTTATTTTCTTCCTGCCTGTGTCCACACACACACACACACACACACACACACACACACACACACACACACACACACACACACACACACACACACACACACGCCAATCTGGAGACCGGTCTGTGGTATGGAACGTGGGAAAGAGGATGGAGGGGACCTTTGTACCATCATGGGAGCAGACATGAGGGGGAGGCCTACTGAGAACCCATGCACACTCTCACACACACACACATGCACAGGAGCAGAGCTGGCATTCTCTGTTTTTGATCTGACTTTTTTTGTGTTAATATTTAAGGAGTTGTATAGTTGGACATGGGAGTCTTGCTCAGTCCCGCATGTAGTCAGAAGCCCTAAAAACACAAATGATATGGGAGGTATGTCCAGATAGCCAGCTTTGGAAATGTTCAAGATGAAGAGAGAGTGGGAGTGAACTCACTTTGGTGTTCCTCTGCTGAGGGCAGAGGACCAAAGACTGCTTCATCAAAGAGAGGTTATCCTCGGGTCAGAGAAGCTGTTGTGGTCGTCACAGCTCAAGACTTGGTGGTCTCGCTGTGTTTATGCCAGCCCAACTGTAACAACATGATTAGCAGGCTAGGCTGGTGAATGTCATGTCATCAACATATCTAATGACTGCTGATAGAATGCTTTACCTATGATGACTGGGTTGTATGGCGGTTTCTGCTACCTACAGTGAATAGCTAAAATGTGAATGTACATCCCTTGGGAACATTTGGTTAAACTGTCTGAAACTGTCCAAAACCATCAGCTGCTCGGCAAGTTCACATGTGGTTAAGCTTTTTAAAGGGATGTTGACTAAGCAAAAGCACCAATGATCTCATTTGCCATTTCACGTTATAATTCTTCCTATCATGCTGACTGAAACCTAGCCAAGGCCTTAGGCAGTTTCATTCCTAACGACAGGGATTACAGAGTGTCAGCCTGATGGATGAGAACTGATCCAGGCCCACAATGAGTTGATCTCGACAACAGGTGCCCTGCTGACATAGAGCAGTGGATTTCAAAGGGTGGCTTGTGATGTCCAGTGGGCTCCCGGCAACTGTATCCACGCATCCTGTGTCCTCCTACCCTTTGTAAACTGTTACATTCAATTAGCGCTGAGTAGGTACAACAGGCATTTGGCTCCAGTGCCCTGGGATGTGTGTGTGTGTGTGTGTGTGTGTGTGTGTGTGCGTGTCTGTGTGTGCGTGCGCCAGGCCAGTGTAGCCATTGTGACCTTGGCTTCTCCCTGGCATTGTCGGAATGTGCATTTCGCCATGGCTGGTACAGCTGTTACTGTCTGTCTCTTTGTCTCCCCCACACATTGAGTTAAATCACCTGAATCCCTCTGATGAACTGTACATAAAACCAGCCCAGGAAACACATGGGTTCATACATAACAAAAAATTAAAATTATAGTAAATATAAATAGTAAAAAAAAGTGCAGGTAGAAACTTTTACGAAGTTAGAACTTAGACATTTTAAGAAGTTGCATTGAATGAGGTAGTAGCTTAAGTATTTAGAGCTAAAGATGGCAGTAGTAGTCTGAATAAAGGCAAGTGCTCTTTTTGCTGTGAGCTATGCCTTGTGGTAGAACGAATGTGACAAATGGGCATTTGACAAGGCCTTTCAACATTTACGCCTTTAGGAAAGTTCTATAAGAGTCTTTCACTGCGTCATTCTGACACCAGTTTGTCCCACCTGGGACGATACATGATTAAATTACGCAGTTATTCGTGGATTCGTAATACAATTTGTTATTGGAGAGCTCAGTAGTGAAGAACAAGCTGAAGTCACAGCTCGACACCGGTGATTGCCTAAACAGAGTCAGTACAAAGTACACTTTCTTCCCCCATTCTGCATCCCATCTGTCACCTTGTTCTCTTCTACTCCCGGGTTAGCCTCTTAGTTTTCTTTATCTTAACAGCTCTTGTTTTTATCATTTGGTTTGCTCGTGTTCGGAGAACTGCCCACAGAAGCAGCGTACAAAGAGCAGCCTGACAGAGCCACTGTTTTCCCAGGCTCTTGCTCTCACATTCATCCCTGAAGTGGAGGCAGCTATTTCTGGTGCCGGCCCGGGTCAGCGCTCTGTAATTGTGGTGTATCACGTAAGCAAACATGCTTGATAGGCCATTGTTATTCTTAGATGTGACGAAACGTGTCTCAGAGCTGTCTCTTCCTTCTGCCACAGGTGGCATGAAGGGAAAGATGACATCTGTCTCTTGCTAATTCACGTCCCATATGCTGTTACGCAGGAAAAAACAAACCGCTGACCACCACAATGCTGTCATTTGGCAGACGTTTGCATCAGAATCAGCATACGGTGGGTGTAGATACGGAGTAACACCCTTCATCTGGGAGTTGGTCACCCTAACCACAAACCGATCCTGTTGACGCACGTCTCACACTCCTGTGCTCCTTTCTAATGTCAGATGAATTCTACCATTACTGGTGTTCCGTCTGAGCCTTCTCTTCGGTCTGTAAATGAAACATGAATGGATGTCTTTGTAGGGGAATCCTTGGTATGTAAATATTGATTGATATAGTACCTTTGACTGGATTATATAAGGACACTCGGTCAGTGTAATGCTAACAAAACTGTTTTTGCTGTCAGGCAGAAAAATGGATCTTGGCGTAGTTCAGCAGGCTTCATGCCCTCAAACTCGAAAGTGGAGCCGTCGTTATTTAATCATTAATACACAAGTGAATGGAAAGTAGTTAATAAAAAAATACATCTGGGATGTCGTGAAAAAAACCCAGTAAATCATATAATGAAGTGCTTATTGGCCTAGACTCATGTTATCTCTAGGCCAGGGTTACCAGTCACTTGCCCTGCAGAGATTAGTGGGCTCTGGCTGAGAGACATTTGGTGTGGGTGTGTTTATTCCCCTCACCTCTGCTGTCACCCTGTCAGCTGTTGCTGCTTTGATCTGGTCTGCTTGGAAGGGCGATAGGAGGAAGCACTCCATAATGGTTTTCAAAGAGCTGTAGCATGCATTCTTGGGAACATTAGTGTAGCTTTCCAAAAGAAGAAATATCGATCACAGGTAAATGAACACAATTAAGTTTTCTCCTCTCCTCTCCCCTATACACTCTAAACTCTCCTCATCTCATCTCCAGCTGTTGTCTACGGTGTAATCACAACCTTTTGTCAAAAAGCTTCCCTCTTTGAGATGGTGGTCTTATCCTATTTGCCTCTGATCCCTTTCATTGGGGCCTTATTGGCATTGGCTTGTGTGTGTCACATCTCTGTAAGTGCATGTAAGTACACTGAGCTTTGTTATGTCTATATATAACCCAGCTTTCCTCTTTGTTGGGCTGAAATTGAGCGTTGACAGCTGAACCATGGCGTGTGTGAAGGGATCACCTTTAGTCCTGACCACAATTAGACGTTCACATCACCCTTGTTCAAGATCTGTAGCGACTGTGCCACTTTGACGCTCAGAGCCGACACACCACACAGTCATCACCGCTTACAGGCTAATTGGGATGTCTGTATCGTCTGCAGTAGGGCACGCATTAGGCTTCATCAAGCCTGTGATAATACTCTAATTCATCTCTCTCTCTCTCTCTCTCTCTCTCTCTCTCTCTCTCTCTCTCTCTCTCTCTCTCTCTCTCTCTCTCTCACACA
>JAODLI010064482.1:0-14853 GCA_027575585.1 Percopsis omiscomaycus
CACCCCTCATCCTCCTCTGCTCCCTCCCTCTGGAGCCTGTTGGTCTGCCATTGCGAAGCGCCATTGACAAACTGGTTGTGCGCACATTGATGTGATTGATCGCCAGAATTCATCGGGCAGCTGCCAAAATCTAAATGATATAGCGACAGGGGCTTTCAACCAGAGCAGATATTCTCACAGAGCATTTGACTCACTGATAGCTGATGTATATCTATGGCATTTCAAAGAAAGGACACTAAATGTATAGCTCTAAAATCCTACCTACAGCACCTTTAAGTGGGAGCTCCTGTAGCGCCCTGAAAGAAACAGAATTTATGATAAGAGAACACAGTTCTGTCTTTTCTGTCTTCTTACAGTTAGAGGGGTTCAAATGGTGTTCATGTATGTTGTATGTATTACATTTGGGACTCAAACCTGTCAGTTTCCTTGCATTGCCCAGTCAAGCTTTCCCCACCAATTAACCTTCAGAGAGTGAAAGGTCATATTATGCTGTGGGTCCATGTTTGTGACTGACAGCAAGCGTTTTGATTGACAAACTGTGAATAGCAGCGTACCCACCCGCAGTACTGAATGTTCTGACTGACCTGAACCACTATCTGACACATTAAGGAAGAAAACATTATCACTTCGAAATTAGCTTCACCAAGAGCGATGTGAGACAGAGAAGATCTAATTTTGCAGCTGGATTATGTGTATATTTACAGTGTGTGGCGTGAAGAATTGAATGAATTGATACCTTTTTCCTTTGTTTTCTACAACTCTCGGCAGTTGTATTTAATTTGACTGCTGGGTAGAGAAACAAATGGAAGGCACATTGGAGGCACATTATGGATACAGCTAGTGTTGGTCTGACGAAATATAAGCTGTTGTGTATGGCAAATCTTGATCTTAAAAGGGAGGGTCAAATGAGGAGACACTTAAGGTTAGGGAAGGCTGCATGACTGCCAGAGGAAGGTTAACGGTTTTATGCCGCTCAGAAAATCCCCAGTAGTCTCTATATTGCCTCGACAAAAGATGACAGGTGCACAATTGGATGTTCTTGTACCCGGCTAAATTGAGGAGGATGCATCAGATAAACAAAACCTTTTGAATGCTAATAGCCGTTGGTGGAGTGTCACAAAATGTTCAGCTAAAGTTGTGTCTGCATTTGCATATTTATTGCTACTGACCATTTGAATATACTTGCACAAACCCATGCAAGAAGAAAAGCACATGGTGAAAAGCAGATGTTAAAGTGAAGCAAAGAAAACAGAGGAAATGCTTAGATGTCACAGTTATTCCAGTGTCATTAATTACACATCTCTGCATTTGGCAATGTTAGAACACATCTGTCAACGCTTAAGGGAGCACTGCTTCCGACAGATTTTTAAAAGTGAAGCTAATTCATAGCCATCCCCCATCATTCCCCGCTGTCAGTCACGGTTGCTTACAGTGGTGTTTATGAGGGTAAACTGCCAATAAATATCATCATAAATATGAGGTTTATGTTATGAATATGAGAATAATTACTGTATACTAGAATTAACTTTAGTTAGCAAGGCAATCAAAGGGAAAAGCCAGTTTACATTCAACTGAGTGCACAGAAATTATATTTTAATTTGACAGTACCTATAACCTCACTCAATGAAAAAAAAACATTACAAGACCATTTAAATGATTTAAAAATATTACAAAAATTTTCATTCCATATTTAATATATTCAATATATAATTTAGATATAGATATTCTAATTAAATTAAATTTGGACTTCAGCGATGCTTCATTTGCAAAGGTGTTTTAAAGTGACATAATTCACTTCAGAATTATCACAATTATTAAAGGTACAGTACACTCCTTGATTGCATTATGGCACAAACTTACTGATTATGTTTGAAAAAAACTATACACATAGCTGTAAAGGGGGAGTGGTTCTGTAGAGAATGGTGCGAGCCTATGATCACTGGTGGAGGAGAATAGAGGTACGTCAGCCTCTCAGTTAAACGATGGTTTCAACTACACAAATTGACAGGAATTGGTTATTTGCAGAGTTACCATTTGCCGAGTTCACATTTGCCACGATAATCTGAAACCTGTTTTGGAGGCGATTTAGTGCTTTATTTCACTTACTACAGGTGAGTCACAAGCTATGAACATCTTCTTTATTAAATTCCATAAATTTTTTTAAAATAATCAAAAATATAATCATGAAATCATCTCACGACCTCTCTAAATCATTTAAAAAACACTGACTTGCTTTATGGGACTCATCATACATCTTGAAAAAACAAGAGTTGACAGCTTATGGGGACTTTACAGTTAATGTCAGCTAGCTTCATCTGTGTTCTATCATCACTATGAATGGTAGATGAATATGATTGAATATGATTGAATAAAGAGCACACCATGTTGCGCGGCCACAGAAAAGTTCCCTGACATCCAGGGAACAGTAGCGCGCCACATTATTAGTCATGTGGAAAGAAACTCATTAGGGGGGCTGGAATAAATGGGTGACAGCTGTCTATCAAAGTGGCACAGTCATGTTTTACCTTGCATTCATTTTCCCCATGATTGCCTCTCTCATTACTATTTCACACCCATACTGCATAGGCAAATTCTATTAGCCATCGTAGTATGTGGTCAAAATAACAGGAATACCTGTATGAAGATTTCACTCAATAATAGCTAATCTGTGTAATGGTGTTTAATGCTTTTCATCGCCACTGGTATACTTTATTTTCATATGCCTCAACATTACTCCAGTAGATCACACAAGAGTATAAGACAAGAGACCACTGGCTGCATCTATGATGCCTCCATAGGCCTATATTGGTTGGTCTGCAATTGGTGGCCTATCAAGTAACAGTATTTAAAATTATAGGGGCTATTTATCTTATTTACAGCTAGAAGCTTCAAAGCTTGGTCCAAATGTAAGTAGAAGACCCTATGTACAGTATGTGATTAGGAAATCATTAAAACTGATAATTTGTAGACAGATTAGTGAGAATTATATTCTATATTTTGTACTACTTTTTAAATACTTTTTACTAGTACTTCACTCTGTCTGCAGAGTCATTTTCCATTAAGAAAATAGAAACTTGGAAGAACTATTATATTAGAAATATTGACAGTGTCACTTGCTCTATTTAGGACAACTGGATGGATTCGGCTTCAGGATTTTAACGATACACTTTCAAAACAGCCTGACTATTGTGTCAGAGGTTATGAAATCTGTGTTACCTTATTTTATGTAAAACTGTATGTGAAATGGGAAAAACAGAGTGGCAGATTCAAGAGGGGCAACCATCATTCACTTATTTCATTCAGCCTTTCCTGTATTAGATATAGCTACAATTAAATTATATACTGTATGTCTAATACTGTATGTGCCTTTGACATCCTGTTCATGATTTAGGCATTCTGACAAGACTGTCTTATTGGAAGTGCCCTGGAATTAACTGAAAGCCAAATGTTATGCTCTTTTAATTTATCCTAACTGCCATTTCTAGGACAGTTCTACTACTGTTTCTCTACCACTGCTCAGCTACTCTCCCAATGGGCCTCCTACATGGATTTGGACTGGAAACATTCGACACAAACTGCAACAGAGCTCTCATTGAGTTGACAGATGGGTCTGTTATTTAGGGATTTTTTGATGACAGTAAATATGTGTAAAGTGCACACATTGGCTGCATAGTCTCGGTCATTGGTTTGAATACATAATTGCAAAGTTGGATTCTATCAGAAATATTTCAACCAACAGTAAAACTATTTACAAACAGCTGCAATTTACATCACATGGTAAAATAATAACCAATATTTTATAGGTTATTATTATTATTATTATGTATAGGTTATTATAGTTTATTTGTTTTATACATATATATATATATATATAAGTGTATTATTCGTAAAAGTGTAAAACTACTGTATTATTAACAGCACTACTTAAAGTATACTAAGTTCAAAGGAAGATTGAATTTTGTGGGCTGCTATCTGGGAGCAGTGGGGCCTTAGGGCACTATTTAGGCTAGAGCCGCCTCTAAGCCAATGTTTCATTCCTGTAGTGTATGATGATAACCATATAAGTTAATATTGTATGCACAGCTTCTCTCTGTAAACGAACATCTAATGGGATAGCTCATTAAATGAAGGTTACAAATTCACCAAAGGGAAGAAAAGGGGGAACATTATGTCAAATGTTAACCTTTTTAATCTGTTTTGCAGCTTACCGACTCAATGATTTGTTTAACTTGGAATCCACACGTTTTAAATCACAACACATAGTCCAGTCTACAAGTCAATTTGAATATACCTGTATGTAAAATGCTCGGTACTTTCTACTGCTACCAATAACTGGTATGTCATATTGCATGTTTGTTGCATTGCCAAGGACTTAAATAACCCAAACAGATCTTCAGACTTGCATCCATTTGAATTCTAATATACAGTATATTGTAACTGTGTGAATATATATAGAGGTTAAAATGTAAGTTAAATACAGCATATACGGTGATATATATCTGAGCTAGTGGTGCGTAGTGGGTTGGCTGTCTGAAATGACATGTCCTTTAAATGCCTTCTCTGTACCACTGCGCCTGTCATGTGTATTGTGATCAGCAGATTAACAATGGATTCTCTGTGATCCTCTTAGGAGTTTTGCTCATGTTACTGTGCCATTAACTAAAGCTCCAACTTGCTGCAGTATTTACACCTACCTCTGCAGTCTATAAGAAGTTATCATTGGCTGGGAGAATACCTGGGCGCTCTCAACAGCATGCATGCGCTTCCTCTAGAACCCTAAGAATAAATGACACATAGACAGAGTTAGTTAAAGGCACACAGGCACATAGACACGCTGGACGATTATAGTATATGGGTTATGTCATTCCTCACAAAAACAGTTGACAAAAAATGAACCTTTCAAGCTGTAGGCATGGTTAGGAAGACATTTATTGATATATTACATATGACTCTTGTAGTTAATATTAACTTTTTGGTTCATCTAGCATCTAGCAAATGACATCTAGCATTTGCTTTCAACAACAGACCAGTCACTGATGTCATAGCAGGTATTTCACATGATTCAGCATATTTTTAATTTTTATTTTGCCTCTATACACCACTTTTTTTTCAATATTACATAATGAGGTAATAGGGAGGCTTTAGCTGAACATTTACTCTTTCAGATAACCCTTAAACATTATGTTTTTACCATGATGAACTTTATTTAATTAAAAAAAAAAAACGTGAGCCACCTCATTAACCTTATCTAACAGGAACAAGCTAATGAAAGGCTTAGCTACAGTTACTGGCCTTGTCTGGGTTAGTTTGAGTTATTTAGCTTAACCAGTTCTCTCTCTCTCTGTCATGTTAATGACTCCTCATAAAGTGGATGAGAACCTGGGTTCACACTGTCCAGAGGGGCAATTTTATTTTATTCACAATGACAGTTCA
This sequence comes from Percopsis omiscomaycus, assembly GCA_027575585.1. Classification (NCBI taxonomy): domain Eukaryota; kingdom Metazoa; phylum Chordata; class Actinopteri; order Percopsiformes; family Percopsidae; genus Percopsis; species Percopsis omiscomaycus. Next base: position 5,434 of record JAODLI010064482.1, read on the forward strand.
AACAATGATGAGAAATTGAATTCCTACAATGGGTAGAATCGTTGTACCGCTAGTATCCAGGGCTGCATTAAAGTCACGTTTAAATTTCCACACCTACGCACATAATGGTTGCATAGGACAGTCTGGCTGAGCACATAATTCATATTCATATTATTTCTCTATAATGAAACAGTTCTGTAATGTAATTTCTTGTGATTCTGCGGGTGTGACATATGATGAAGTGCAGGCAAAATTCAGCCTTCAACAATTATAACGTAGAATAGAAATTAGCAAAAAGGGCTAGCATTTCAATAAATGGAAGGACAATAGACAATGCTATTCAATTTGCATTTGCTTTCCTGTGAAAGACTTGACAGTTAAGATTTCTGCCTGTAGCCTGTGAAAACCAAACAAAAAAAATAGTGGCAGAAGTATAAGAGAAAGAGAAAGAGACATACTCTGAATATTGGACAGTCTTCATTTAATTAGTCATCATAATGGCTTCATTTAGCTGCTTAGTGACCCATTTTATGGCATTAAGCAGGCAAAGGACTCAAGCACTCTGTCCTTGGCAGGGTCAGCCCTGCAGCTGCACCATAGCGCGTCACACAAAGGGGAACAAAAACACATCCCAAGAGGACATTTACAGACATATTCCCTTCATAGTAGGACCACGCATGTACATGCAAAATAGTTGACTAGTAATGGTTGGACACAAAATGGCAAATTAAAAAAATCTATTTAAAAGGTTTTTAGTCGTTATTTTATGTGTTATGTTCTTGGGTCACTCCAATATTTATAATTATTATATATAATAATATATATGTATACTAACAGGTGCTTTGTATAGGATAATATAGGTCTATGTATACATTTTGTATATGTAATAAAGGTATAGGGTCTATTCAAACAAAACAAAAGATATTGGAATTTGTGGTGTGTTTGTGCTGTACTGTTATGCTGTGCAGGGGAACATCGGATATTATATAATTGAAACCTTGACTGGAGGCACAATTCTTAGTTCTTGGTTCATGTTCTTAACCCGCCACTCAAGAAAAAGAGGAATGTTTGGGTATGAATTGTTTATGTTTCAGTACCACTAATATGACAATGATTGCACCATAGAAGACAACATGTAATCTAAGTCAACAGGGAACGGACAGAACTGACACTGCAGTGCAATGTAATCTCTAATATTGCCTTAGATTCCCTTTTTAAATATTTACACTATTATGTTGCAATGCATGATGATGGATTCTGTCTCCACTGTGTTGTATCGCAGTGTCTTGCTACTGTACTCTACGATGAGCTGTCTGTCAAACACGCGCGCGCGCGCACACACAAAACGGTGTTCAAAACAGCTCTTTTAATTCCTTTCTGTCTATTTGACTAAAACTCTTGGAGTGCGTGGGGGTCGGGGTGCGTTAGTCCTAGAGGAGGTGCGCCTGTACGGGTGCAGGTGCGTAATCAGACCCCATATGGTTTTGAGGATGTGGGATTGAAGGCACATTGTGACCGTGCGTGCTGAAAAGCTCGTGCTGACTGGCTCTGCTCAGGTTTTTGAAACATGTGGAGGAGCACTGGAGTAGAACCGTGGACTACTGCTTGATGCAACTGCTCAGAATAGAAATAACTTCCAATTTATTCTGTCCTTCTTTCATGAATAACTTGTGTCATGATGTAAGACTGTTTATTCATTTAATGCCATCGGAAAGGATGGACACACTTTCATGATATCAGAACTAGTGCTAATATGGCCACTTTATGTCTGTTCATTTTGCTGAGTCAAGGATGATGAAATTGATATAGAATTCCACAAAGGATATCGAGTTTCACAAAGACTAGACTGTATATCTGGAATCCGGCGCTAGGGTTGGCTATAGAGACACATTATTAGTATTAGTTAGCACGTTAAAGTAATGGAAAAATATAACACAATTTATTGACCTTTAAAGATGGAGTTAGGGTTAGCTTTTAAATGCACAGGTGCCACGGCGGTTTTACATTTGTATTCAGTGTGCTCTCTTTATTGATGCTGTATTGTCAAATCATTGTCAAAAATCAAAGCTATCTAACGCAGGAGTGCGGTTGTTTTGCTTTGGCAATTACAGATGAATTCATTTACAAAACCCTGCCCTAGTAGCAGAGCTTTTGATGAAAAACTGGTTCACATACCCTGCAGCAGCCAGTGCAATGTGGGTGCGGAGAGTGAGCAATCTCCATAACGCCGGCCCTGTGCCCATCAGGGAAACACTTAACCTTAACTGTTCCATTGGAGCAGATCAGTGGTCAGTGGTACAGCAGCACACTGTTGTACTGGTCCAGCTCATATACTGTATTGTGTGAATAGCGGGGGGACTGTACGGTGTAATGCAGGGCCTCGCTGGAAACTAACATGTGTCAACTGTCCCAGGGCAAATAAAAGGTTATACTGTGATTCCACGGTTACAAATAAAACTGTCTTTAATAACATGCAGTTCATTTATGAAATGTATGTATGAAATCACCTTGCCTGGAACCTGGCTCTGTGGTTCTAAAACCAAATGCTAGTAATTACAGTAATTAATAGGCCAGCTTTCAGATTGAGGATAACATTGTATCCCCAGCAAGTAAATGTGTAATTGCTGAATTTATATTACGTTTGATCTATAGCAGTAAACAGATTACCCCTTTGATTTCACATCTTAGTGATTCAGTCTCATTTAGACCTAGAGCGATGAAGATCAAGACTGAATGCCCCTAAGAAAGACCAACATCACACAGCACACACACACACACACACACACACACACACACACACACACACACACACACACACACACACACGTACACATTTGGATTCACACACAAAACTTTGAAATTACCTTTCTGAAAATAGACACATGGCTATATTCTCTACCCTGAGCTGTAGTAAATGCGATCTACACTCAAAAACCCATTTGGAACAAAACAGGCTGATGGTTTCATGATAGCAAGGCACTGTGAAATTCATCCACTCATTCAATATTAACCTAACATGGCATGCTTTATAGAGCGCTAATAATTATGTCATAATGGCTGTCTTGGAAAAGCGCATACAGCTAGAGTTGAAAGGTAAGCTCCAAACAGTTGTTTTTATGTAGTTGGTAAAGGAAGCCTTCTATTCTCCTGGGAAGTAAAATCTTGAAATCACCACACAGGAGTACTAGTGAAAAAACAATTCTAAAATGAATACATGACACTATAAAGCTAAGGGAAAATGAAAATGAACCATGTTCGTTTTGTGTTTGGTTGAAAAACATTGTTGTATTTAGCGCCTAATCTGTCATCTTGATCAGGTATTTATTCAATTAGACATGCTATTGTATGCAGAGCAAGGGCCAGACAGGTAAGTGGTTAGGGTGGTCAACTTCCAGCTGAAGGTTGTGGGTTTTGAAGTCCCTTTGAACACAACGTGTGCTAAATGACATAATAGTTTATACTGTATTATTTGTACCATTATGGTTTTGTACTAGTAAGGAAAGTTACTTCTACTGTTATTTTGTTGTCAATTATTTTATGAAAGTCTATTTATTTTTTTAGTATCTTAAAAGCTTCAGATGTACCCTTTTCCCCATAAAAGTAGAATGTGCTGTTAGGACTAAATTCTACAGCATTATTTATTATGCTCTTTTCTTACAACCATGTACATGCACTATGAACAACATACAGTTGTACAGTAGGCTGTGTGCTGTCCCAGAGAGTAAAAAAATAAAATATATATCTGTATCTGTAAGTCGCACAAACCCCAGGGTAGAGAGATTTGTGTTGGAGGAATTATTTATTTAGAGGTTGATCCAAGCTTCTTTGGGGCCATTTCTGAACAGTAATGATGGCGCATAACAGAAGGTGCTGCAGTAATGGGATCTTTAGAGTGGTCTCATATGAAGAGTACATGTGACAAAGACACAAAGGTGCTCTCCTACTTGTTTTCACTCTCAGGGCTTGTCCATGAACAACATCCTCTTAACATTTTCTGCAAGACATTTCAAAGCTGGATCTCTTGAATGACAAGAGCCGTAATTTGTCATTTTCCTAGACATGTGGGGTAGAAACATGACAGCATAACAGGGGCTCTGCATGTTTTTTCTTTACTCGCCTTTGTAGTTTAGAGAAGAATGTCTCGGGGGCAATGAAGGCAAGAAGAAAACTGCAGGTTGGGACTCTAGCATTGATTCTGAGTGTTTTCAACCCCAGCAGAGACTAATGGACAGAAGCATTATTCAGGAAAAGAAAGGGCTTGTCCCATATTGAACACTTTATGTGCTAGATAAAAGAGGACAAAACAGAGTGTGGACAGATTCGTCAGTAACATTAACGCTGCAGCTTCAAGCATAGAATGCTGAGCTAGGTTGTTGGTGACTGATTTAGAAAAATATGTAGACCTTTTAACAAAATTATTTTGACCTGCAAACACACAATAGGCGTAGATACTGTATTACTCGTTCTTTCAATGTGAGTTTACCACACGATATCTGCCCAAAGCTAAACTAACTAAGATGTGTGTGTGCATTAAAACACACACAACCCTCAAGGTTTTCATCTGAGTCTAAAATACAAACTTTACCTATATCTATCTGCAGAATCAGAGAGAAACATTATTATTATCTCTAGCAATGCTGCAATTATTCAAACAAAATTACGACCAAAGTTTCCTGGCAGCCAATTACATTTACGGCTGTAGGTATGATCCTGGGTGCTATTGCTGGACCTGGCAGCAAATGATGTCATTCTGAAGTCAACAGCTTGTTTGGGAATGGAGCAGGTAGGGGTCTCCCTGGATTATCCCATAACTCTTGGCACTGCAATTATTCTGTTCGAGAACCCTAAATATTACAATATGAATCCGAACAGAGATCGAGATCATTATTGTTAAACAAGAATATATAGGAATGGTGTACATGCTCATTTTATTCTAAAGTAAACATCAGCTGCTTTCGAACTGATCCTCCATTATAGGCTGTATTTTAAAACCTAAAGAGATACGTTGATCTCAACTTGCTGAGCCATGAGGAACTGTACGCGTGTGAGAGTCAAGTGATGAAGACGGCTTTAAAGGTGGGCTTTAGTGTGTAAAGGACCAAAGGCAGAGGCCCTCCATAAAGCCTGCAGCCTAATTGATGGGATCAGAGGAGACTTTGAGATGTAAAAGCTTAGAGTCGCCCTGTCTTTCACCCTGGAAGCCTTACCGTGTTTTCAGTGCCTAGCAGGATGATAGAGGGACTAGAAGAAATCCGGTATTAAAAGTTTGTTATAGAATCCAAGCAAGTCCAGGCAGCGGTGCGTATGTGCTTAACAGCTATGTGGGACAGTGGATAAAACACATAATACTACTGTATAGGTGAGGCACCATCAGACATGGCAAAGGTTATATATCCCTGTATTTACCAGGACAGACTTGCTTTCCTGAGGGATAAATTGGCAGATATTGTGCGATTAAACTCACATTGAAAGGATTTCTCTACGCCTAGCCTGTGTTTGTAGGTGAAAAGGATAGTCTAGTAGTCTGGTTGTGGGTTCAAACCCTGGGTTTGGACCACCTGTAAGGATCCTTGAGCATCTGCTCCTAGTAATACGTCTGCTAAATGACCAGCGGTAATTGTAATTATTTAATTTAATGAGTGTTATCTAAATATTGTAGTGTGTGACTGAATTGAATAATTTAGGATTTTATTCACGTGAATTTGTTCTTGGGTCTTGAAAACAAGGTCTTGATCTCGGCAAGATGACCTGAAAAAGGCCATCTGCTAGGGTAAAACGGTCACGAGCCAGCCTCCTAAATATGTATAATTTCAGCCTGTGCTTCAGCATTGACAAATTTAGAACTTCAACTTGCCATTGAAGATTTGATCCCTGCAACTGCTCATTAAGCCCTTTATTAATATATAGTATCATTTAAGCACATGGTCCCTTTCAAGTAAAGGGAAAAGCCTTGCTAAATCACTCCTGACCACAAAAGCTGTACAGTCCAGAAAGTGTTCTACTTTCTGCCCCCACTATGCAGGTCCACTCAATAAATGATAATATAATACATTGGCTCTTTATCTGGGGCTGTTAAGACACCGATGTCCATGGTTGAATGAATATCAAGGGACACATTTTTCAAGATTTTTGGCTGAAACAGAGGTTTTACACCGCATGAAATAGAGAAATGTTGACGGAAAGCCGCTTTACGGCACATTTTAACTGAGCTTCATGGACAGGTTTACTCATGTTTGAAGTGCTTTGAGAGATTATTAATATGATATAATATCTTACATGGATTTGATCATTAAAATAGGAAAATTAACAAACTTCATAAATAATACAACGGATTAGAATGTAACTTGAGATACCTAACACAAGTATTTGTGTATGTCTAGACCTGTCGAAAGGCTAGTCACCTTTCTCAGTTCAGTTTATATTTAATTTGGGGCGAAACTGCTTTCAGTATTGGCCATGCATAGGCTTGTGTTAACTGTATATATAAGTGTATAGTCATACAGTATAGCCAGTCATACAACCAAACCAATACCTAATATAAAGAGCCATACGCGTAGTGTCTGTACTTAAAGGAATACCCTAAAGATAATCAGTCAAGTTTTTCTGATACAATAGTATAATTTTGAATGCGAGTTAAAGCCAAACAGTTGGTTGAGCCCATGGATGCACAACATGGGTCAAAATGACCCATGAAGGCATCATTTTTCTTTCTTAACTTTACAGAAACACATCACACTATGATATTCCATGTAATCCTCTAAAATCTTATTTGAAATATTCATTTGAAATTATGTGTAACTTTAGGTTTCAGTGATAGCTTTATTGATTAGGATTTCATACAGATACCCCTAGTTTAGGTAACATGGGTCAAAACGACCTTACAATGGGAAATTCATGATTTGATCCATTTTGATGCATATTAAATGTGTTATCTCAAACCAGATTCAATTTTGTGTCCATGTGTGAATACATTTCACACTCACAGATGAAGCGAATAACATTGATTATCTCGTAACAACAGCGCATGTCACAGACAACAGTCGGTTCTCGTAGTCAACGTGTTGGATGCAGGAGAAATGGGCAAATGAGCGACTTTGACAAGGGCCAAATGGTTACAGCCAGACGACAGCATCGGAGCATCTCCCAAACGGCAAGGCTTGTGGGGTGCTCCCTGTCAGCAGTGGTGAGCACCTACCCACAAGTGGTCCGAGCAGGGACAACCCACGAACCGGGCGACAGGGTGTTGGGCGCCCAAGGGTCATCGGTGCGCGAGGGGAACGAACCAACAGAAGGGCAAGTGTGGCACAAGTCTTTTTTAATGATGGTTACGAGAGGAATGTGTCACAACACACTGCTGCCTATGGGGACCACTCAGAGCTCCCATGCTAACCCAGGTGGTCATAATGTTTTAGCTCATCGGTGTACAAAGCCATTGATCGCATTTGTCTGTGTGTCTCTCTCTCTCTCTCAGACACATTAGATTTGAATTCCCATTCCCACATATTCAAATGTTCTAAATGTTAAAATGTTCAACTCTTTTCATTGTCAGAAACAATTTTATGGGAATTTCAAAGTAGGCTATGGCCTATTGGAACTGCTCTAATGGGAAGTTAAGGTAAAATCCTATATAATGAGTTTCTGTTTTTGTATTGTATACCCCTACTACCCCTACTAATGTTCTTCTCATCAAGATTTACAAAATAACAAAACATAATGTATATGTATATTCATCTTTGATTCTAACAAATATACCAACAGCTTAATGTGTATTATGCAAAAAACATGTAAGGCAGGTTGGTAGGGAATGTGGTTGATTATTATTGCTTTTAAAGGACCAAATGTCTACATTTATAGACACCTGGACAGACTTTTTCTGTGTTGTTAACGAATCATTCTGTACTTCTGCTGAGCTGCACGTTGAAAATCCTCATTTTGGGTGGGTATGTGCCAGGCATCCATCTTTTCCTTTTCACCACTCAATTAGAAAGCATATCCATTACCCCACATTTCCTTCTCTCCCAATAGCGACCAAGATGAAAGACACTGCTCTATCACCATGACATCCCCTTCAAAGCAACATGCTAAAGTATACTCTTATCACAGTCCCTTCCAACGCACGATCCTCCAAAAGGAGATGGCTTGAATAATTAGTTAAAAGCCCATTTAGATATTTATTGGATTACTCGAAATGCATCAGTTTTATTGTTTTAACCCAATGGCTATAGAGGCTTTCCAAGTTTCCTACAGCTTTATATTCACTTCCTTACCTTCTTTTCTCATTGCCTCTCTATATTTTAGTCATTAGAGGGGAGGTTCTCCACACCTTTCACACCATTAAATTGTTAATTATTCACCAACTCATTTTAACCAGGTTGGCTTAACCAGCTGTAGACCTGTTGTGTCCTGATGTCTTCATTCAGTAGCAACAGCAAATACCTGTCCGTGGTAGCTGAAAATATTGATGCAATGCATTTATTTCTAGGCAAAGTGAAGCACCAAATAAAAACAAACTAAACAACAAATTCAGGTTTAAGGGACTGAACCACGAATTGTTTCATTCAAAATAAATGGCTGTTATAAAAAAAAATAGCACGATTTTGCCTTAATCAACACTGACAAAGACATTTGTAATGAGGTCTGGAATGAAAAAAACAATTACCCTTCACAGGCTGTGTAAGTCAAAATGGAAACAAAATATTTGCCACAAAGGAACGTAAATGAAAAATCTAGATCTGTAGATAATATGTAGATTTATGTTTCTTTGAATTCAAATACTGTAACTGATCTTGTTAACGTTATAATGGATGGGCCCACACTTCTACCACTGTAATAACAAGTAAAAGCCTACATTCATGCCACCATGTGAAGTGCATTTTTAATTAGTCTATCTTTTCTTAAGGGTAACCGAGGTTAAGCAGAGAACTGTAGTATGGTTGTTAAAGATAATTACTAACAAGCTTGATATTGTGTTGAGCTCTGAAAAAGCACAAAGGCACTTCATATTTTCTAAATTGGGGCCAAAAGTGCTATATAGTGCAGAGCCCTAAAAATATAATTACTTTTAAAATAGCATTGATGACACAGGCCTGTGGGCCTATGTTGGTTTACGTTCCACTGTCCATATAACTGCCTCTCTCTGACAGCCATCTGTACAAAATCTAATGGTTTTGAAAGCACCTCTTGCAGACAGTCCTCATGATGTAAACCTCTAAAAGCTTGCACAAAGAGCATAAAAGCTCAATTTTACTCTATGGCTATATGGTCACAGTTAATAAGTATCAATGCTGATAATGAAGGAAGCCTTTTTCATAACACCCCATTAGCAGGCCTTATCTTTTCCCAGCCTTACAGCCACCAGCAAAAATCTCTCTCTCTCTCTCTCTCTCTCTCTCTCTCTCTCTGTTTCTCTCTCCCAGATGGGAAGTATGAGATAGACCCAGG
>JAODLI010064493.1:0-14853 GCA_027575585.1 Percopsis omiscomaycus
TACAGCACTTGCAGCACACTGTTCAAGTAACACGTTGATCCTTGGTTCTTTAATCCATGGTATTTAATAGCAGACCTATCTGCTGGGGGGCAATATTAGGATATTACAAGTTGATATTTGCACATAAACACTACACTGTAGTCTATACAGGGACACAACGCCCGAGCGTGTCATATGTCCACTAGGTGGCGTTCTGCCCACGTGAGAAATATTATCTCTAATATCCAGTATGCCTATGGAGGCTCGTCGATCAAAAGAACAGAAACTAAAAGAAAAATGTGCCTAGATTATACAGTAGGCTATGTGATGATTACACACCCTGTATGTCCTGTTGCTTGCTCCTTAGCAGGTCTACATAGCCAATATAATTGAATATTAATGGAATATGTAGAGTAGACCACCACTGACCACCTGTTTACATATCACAACATGGTAGCCTATATGCCTACCTTGAGATCTCCAAGAACTGCTGCCATTGCTCGTACCGTACCATCCATACATCGCGTCCGCTGTTTAAGCCTATCGCGTTTCCAGCCTATGTGACTATTATCACGTCTCTCCAGCTTGTCGTCCCACTTTCCTGCTGTACGACCAAGAGTCTGAATGAGGAATTAAAAAAGTGTGGGGTTATTTACTGTGCTTCAAACTACTTCGTAATACAGACGCGACATTAAAAGATTCGAAAATACGCAGCAGCCTGCAAGAACCATTTAACCTTAATGAGGAAATATCAGAATATTACCTGTTACCTTGGTCAATGAATCGGAATGTAGATTTATGTTTCCTGGTAGCCGAAAGAGGGATGGCTCGATTTAGAATCATGCACAGACCTTATGAACGCAGCCTGCAAGTACTTTCGATTTAATGGAAACCGTGTCACGCACTGATACTGTCAAAGAAGTGTGACAAAACAGGGCTGACTAAGTCGTGTAGGCAATTCACACGCAACATATAGGCCTATAAAATGTATCCCGTTTAAATTAAGGTGAGTCAGATTATATAGCCTACCGTATCGAAATTGTTTATTTGCCTAAACAGAAGTTACACAGTTATCCCTAATGTTATGCTGAAGATGCAATATTGTTACGTAAATTTACCATTAGGTAGCCTATAGTTCATCTTAGCCTATACATACATTAATTTAACCATATAAACCCATAAATGCATCTGCAAACTTCTTTGGTCTAATAGAAATAATGAATAACCGGAATAACTTTTGTGGGCTAAAGGCGAATACATTTTCTACGTATAGGCTATAGATGCGTTGACTATTATTAACGTCATGTCATGAATTTGTATAGCAGACAGGAGATGATTTATTTTGTTTTAATGAAAGCATCCCATCACAGTACAAAGTGCAAAGAGGAAAATGCGATAAGACGCAGTGAGCAGACAAAATCGTGGAGCGTTTACATTCCATTCAACATATTAACATATCAACAACATGCAGCGTTCGGAAACACTCGGCTCGTCTCCGTCACAGTCCCCCGGGAACTTTTATTACTAGATGAATGACGGACTGGTTCTGGATCCCGTATGAAGACAGCAGGGTAGAATCTTCCTCCAGCTCCTTGTCTGTGAAGATCAGCCGCAACTTGTCCAAATCGCCCCCTGTTACGACGAAAAATGCACTTAACGTTAAATCTAGGCAATTATACATAGACATATACAGTATAGACAAAGCCTATATATATCAAAAGGCCTACATTAAATCATACTAAATAAAACAATTCACCGAATGGCTGCTGCAGGCTAGGACTGTTTTCTGTCATTGACATAGAAACCCTAATAAGCCAAACTGGCAATGAGCAACTTTTAACCACGATCAGCTGTCGATGCCCTACCTGTGTTCCCCGGGAGTTTCTCGGCAACCTTTTCCTTCAGCTGAAGGACCGTCATACTTCTCATCTGCTCTTCTGTGTTGCACAGGTCAATAACCGTCGTCTCGCCCCTCAGCCCTTTCATTGTGATTTGGTAGATTTTCCCCATGTTGTTGTTTACCGGAGCAGCTATAGACGCAGCAGCTGTGTCGTGCGACGTGCCAGTCTGGCGGGGTTTGATGCTTACTGTTCTGTCTACGGCTGAGAAGGCGCAGGCTGTAAGATACTTTCACTTTCACTCTCCACCCCAATCCCCACCTAAACAACATTGGAATAAAAAACGTTTCTATAGTGATATTAAGTTAAAGTTTTAAAGTTAACTAACTAAACTAACCTAAAGCCTAATATAAACAATTGTGTGAACGGGATTAATTAAGATATATAGATCTAATTATTATTCGTATTAGGCCTATTGGTAGAAGCCCATCTATAAGGTAGGCTAAACATAATTCGTTTTGTTAATTATAATGTATTGTTTTCTTGCCTTGTACACGGATCCGGTCTGCTGTCTAGCCAGTTTACTCGTGTTTGGGTGGGCAACAACGTTGGGGTGAAAGGTGGGGAATGTGGGGGATTTCTCCTTTTGTATACGTTCGTCAGCAATATAAAATGTTCTTAGGCCTACGTGGTTATCCTGTTTGCGTTTATTTGCAGCAGTTTAAAGAACATGGTTATTAGGGGAACCGTAGCTAATCTATAGCCTGCTAAATAATTTTGTAAATGTGCATGCTATGTAAGTTTGTCTGAACGCGCGCACAAAGAGGACTCTATGCGCCTGTCGCCTTTGTGTGCGTGTTTGCTTTATTTTTCTGTTAGTGCTTCCTCATATCTCCACTGGAAAGCACCTGACATGCCAGAATGATTACCACTCGGGCAGGGCATTGTTGGCAAAAACCTGCACTGTATCATAATCCTTTATATATATATATATATAAGGTAGGCCTACTATTAGTAGTAGCGATTAATTTAGCAGACGCTTTTTATCCAAAGTGACTTATAATAGCACATGGAGCATCTTGCTCAAGGATGCTTACAGGTAGGCCAACTCTGGGGCTTGAACCCACGACCAACACCTAGACCACTAGACTATCCTTCCCCTATATGTAACATATGTAAGCACCATTTTAATGTTGGTAAATCGCATAGGCATTACTCTTTAATTCACGTGACTTTCTGGAATCGCCAGAAAAGAAAGTGAAAGCTACTTCAGCAAGTAAAAAAACAAGAACAGTTTTATTAATTAAAGGCGGAGCCATCACTGTCCAGTGTTCCTTGGTCCTGTTTTACCTACAGGTAAAAGACGGAGAAGCGCACGGCGATATCTGAAGCAACACAATGTCCACACAACAACAGGAGGAAAAAAGATACGATCCCAAAGACACGACTCTCAAATTTGTCAATAAGCCCGATGACTTGGATCCACTTCGTAAGTTTCGTAAATTCACATTTTATTGTAACCTAGAATGTGCGTGAAATAATTGTGTATTTAGCAATCAGTTTGGTTGCTGTGCTCAATGCTCAAAGTCACACGAATTGGGCAACTTGTTTCGCAATACCGTGACCGTTTTCATCATAGGACTGTTTCATTCAGTGCAGCCATCACAAAACTTCACCAGATCCTGGTTGATCAAACGTTAACGGGTTAATCTTGTGCTACTGTTGTTCACCTCAGCTCCAGAAGATGGCGACTTGTGTCTCCGAGCAGAGATGTCCTGCGGCCACGCAGTCACGCCGGAGTCTCTGACAGGATGGTGCCGCAGCTTGTTGGATAAGGTGTGGTTTGCTGGCAGGTTTTTGCCACCTTCTGGGTATTTATCCTCCGTACAAAACTCACTCAAAGCCGGCCTCTAGTTCGCAGTTATCCTAGCAAGAGCCTACTAAAAAAATCCTGATGTGCGATTGTGCTAAAAACATCTGCCAAGTGTGTGGCCGTATGGTACGACGACGGAGTATTAGGGCCACATTGTAGAAAATAAATTATGAGATTTCGAGAATAAAGTCGTAACACGTAATATTACGAGAATAAAGTCATAGGCTAATATTACGAGAATAAAGTTGTAATTTTAGGCTAAATTTTATTTTTATGTTATTTTAATATTACGATTTTTCTACAATGTGTCCCTAATACTCGGTCATAATACGGTCCGTAAACATCCGTTTATTTATTTTTACCCCCAGCAAACAAAATATTCTGATGTGTCACTAGAAATATTCAGACAATTCTCTAAATGTTCACCATTAGTGTGGGTGCGCCTGCTATTCCAAATATTTAGGCTACCAGTAATTCTATATTGCATTATTGAAAAAATGTTGTTCCTTAAATATAATAGGCTATTTTATTTTGATTGTAAAGGTCTGCTTTTGCTCCTTTTTTTGTAGGGCCAGTACCAATTCAAGTGCCCTGCCCTAAAAGAAGGCACTCTACAGCAGTGTGGTGCTAAATGGTCTTACCCAGAGGTGCGCAGACTGGCAGTATTGACGACCGAGGAGATGGAGCACTTTGAGGAATACATGGCCCGGCTGGCCGCCGCAGAATACTGTGAATTCAAACCGGTGAGTGTGCTAACGTTGTGTTCCATTAAAAGACAATGTGAACAGGTGAAACGATGAGACGGGTGCATTACTAGTGGGGCAGGATAGTGGTGTAGGTGTTCCCAGCCGGGAGGTTGTGGGTTCGCGACCCATAGTTTGCCTACCTGTAAGCTTCCTTGAGCAAGATGCATAACCCCCTACCTGCTCCATGTAATGGCAGCATGTAATTGTAAGTCGCTTTGGATAAAAGCGTCTGCTGAATGACCTCATTGGAACTGTAGAAGACCCGTACCCTCTAATGCTTAGCTACCAACGTTCCTCCCAAACAGTGTCCAGGGTGCAAAAGCTACGTGGAGAGAGAGGACCTCACCAACCTATGCGTGCAGTGCACGGTCTGCATGGCGGACAAGAAGCAGCTCTACCAGTTCTGCTGGCAGTGTCTGAAGGAGTGGGAGGGACGAGCACCGCGCTCTGACCGCTGTGACGACGACGGGTGCGTCAACCACGACCTCGAACTGCTGAAGATCTGCAAGACCACCTCCCTTACCGAGGTCCAAGGAGTGGACGCCTGCCCCTCCATCCGGGCCTGCCCCACCTGCGGCCAGAGGGTGGAGCACGACAAGACCGGGTGCAAGAACATCATCTGTCCCCGCTGTCAGATCGAGTTCTGCTTCGTGTGTCTGAAGCTCACCCCGCAGTGCTTGGAGACAAGCTCATATTTCATAGCCTGCAGTGGCGGGGTGGCTCCGAGGCAAACCTCCATACCCGTCTGGCGTAGAAATTAAATGAAAAGATATCTTCAAGCAAACTATATCTATACTAAACTTTATCTACAACTATAGACATAGCCCTTTCTCTGTCACATATAGAACTGTAGACGTGTAGACTAGCTGTCTCTGGAGCTACCCGTGCGTTATTGTATCGATAATGTCGCTTTAAAACACACAGGTTTTTAAATGCCACATTTTAGAAATATTTCTGTGGAATGAAACACTGTAATAACCATACGTCAATAAAGTTGTACAATTGCGGAATACTTTTGCAATTTATGATTTAATAAACTCTATAGACACGGATGTGTACAGCAGTGTAATACAAAAAAAAACATGTTGTGTATCTGTCAATATCAGGGCAGGTAGTCTATATTAAAGCTGCACTCCTCGATTGTATTAAAACGCCATGTTTCCGCCCCAGCTCACAGTTTATGTTTGAAACAGAGTTTTGCACTGAAGTGCATGTGGTTGTAAGGGGAGGAATAGAGAATAGTGTCAGAGAATAACCTAGGACTTCTGTAGGAGGAGGAAGTGCATACTAAATCAAAGTTTTTGTAATTCTGGATTCAGCCACAAGAGGAAGTCTGCACACAAATCCAGAAGTGTCCATTTAAAATACAAATACTAAATCAGAATGTTCACATTCTCAACTTAAGTGTAACAACACTGTACAGTTCTTGTACTTTACCTAGTGCAAATGAGCTTTGTGCAACATTTTGACAAATCAAACAATAAAATAAAGTTAATCAAATACTTGACCTAGTCTAGTTATTGTTTTGTTCATTATAAGAGATCCCTTCTTTAATTTACTTCCACGCTGATCTCTGCGGGTCTCTTTCCTTATCATTCTTCTTTTCTCTCATACTTCCTGTTCTTATATTCGTACCAGGTTCCAAAGGTGCCTTTTCCCTTCTTGACAGTTTTAGTGAGTTACTGCCTACAGGCCTCTGTAGTGCCCCTAGTGTTTCAGTAGTGTCCTTTGATAAGGAACCATTGTGGAATCTCTTTGTTTCGCTCATCTTTTGATCCGTTTTCAAATAGATGTGGTCCTCATGGATTGGAGTCTTCATTGATTGTTCCAAGTTATTATTCATTTTTTTAATAGTTGTATTGATAATTATGTCTAGTTTGGCCTTTTCATAAACCTCTGTTTTGTGTGGACCTTTCAAACCTGTTATGTCTGGTTTTGCGTTAAGAATAGCACCGTCCATGTGCAGATTAGGCAGGGTTGAATCCTTGCCTTCGTCATCCACCTGGGTTGGTTGCATGCATTCCAAAGACTGTGGCTTCGCTTTAAGAGAAAGCAACATGGTCATGGTTAAACAGGTTTTTTATAACATGCACTTTGTTGATCGTCTGAAAAGGGTTTACTGGCCACCATCTTGAATCCACTACTACTTTATATAATATTTTATTAGGTAGGTGTTTATTATGTACTGAAGGGATATTAAAAAAGTAAGTTAAAAGTTAACGGCAGCGCATCAGTGCAGAATAGCGAGTCTGAATATCATAGATTACAAGCAATGCAATAAAAGACAAACATTTGCTTCAGAAATGTCATTTGTATGTATGTATGTATATAAATATTAATCTGAAAACTCACCTTTTCTGTACATTAGGAGATAAGCTCTGTTGGACCTAAACCAAGGGAAGGAAGCACATCAGTACATCAAAATACAGCATCTTCACCTGGCAGAATACAGTTTGTCCCGGACAGTGTTCAACTACGAGCATGAGAATTATATTACTGAAACGAGCATGCATGCTCAATAAAACAATTAATTGAATGAAAGATAAATACCTTATAATTCCTTCTGGTATTGTGAACTGCAGAGAACATATAAAACACCCCAATTAAAACTGTAATTGTATACAATCATTTTGATGAACTAAACATTCATAGATCATGAGAATTTGCTGGGACACCTCCCAAATATTTGCCTTACAGTAATAAAATAAATGTGGCTTATTTACCTTTGAAACAACAGAGTCATTATAGAGATACCACGCGCCAACTTCATGCGATTTGATAACTGCAGTATAATGACCTGCTTTTAGACTACCGTGATGATCCACAATAGCGTAGAGGCAATATGTGCATTCCTGAAATCAGAAGTGTACTCGCATACACAAGGAATTTGACTTCAGTGTTAACTCTCTATACATTTTAGAGAAATTAACAAATATAAATATCAAAACAGTTGGCAGAATTCCTTTATAAAAGATATTTGTGTCAGGCTTATAATTACCGCTGTCTGTAATGTTTGGGGCACCTCCACCACACAGTTGAGTTTGACGTAGCATCTTCTTTCATAGTCAAACTGAAATCTCTTGAGAAGCAAGGTCAGCACATCTGGATGATGCATTATCTCACATTCCTTGTTTACAAAGAGATGGAAGTTAAACACTGTGGACATGGAGTACATACATCCATAAATATATAGTCACACTAATGTTAAGATTTGGTTAAATCAACAAGGGTATTGCCTTAAGTTTGCATGACTCTGTAACGATGCGTGGGGAGTAAGCAAGGGCAGGCGCGAGCCAGAGGAACAACGCAGACAGTTACGCTTTTATCCAAAGCGACTTACAATACATTGTTCTATTTATTACATGGAGCAGGTAGGGGTTAGGCATCTTGCTCAAGGATGCTTACAGGTAAGCCGACTCTGGGGATCGAACCCACGACCTTCCGGCTGGGAGTCCAACACCTAGACCACTAGACTATCCTGCAGACCAGCGTGGAATAAGGGTGCGCATAAAGCGTCATTTAATAAAGAAAACACAAAGTACAGTGCTTGACAGCAAAGCAATGAACACCTAGTGCTAGTGTGACAGCACCTATAGTGCTGTTGGTCCAACTTAAATAGTGTCCAAAATTAAACCAAGGGCAGGAGGCACAGAGCGAGCAATCGTGACAGACTCCCGTCATTTAAGGAACTACTAATAGTTTGATTCCAGAATTGTGAAACAATTTAGCATTACAATGTAAAACAATAGTCTCGTACTTGATTTGA
This sequence comes from Percopsis omiscomaycus, assembly GCA_027575585.1. NCBI lineage: Eukaryota > Metazoa > Chordata > Actinopteri > Percopsiformes > Percopsidae > Percopsis > Percopsis omiscomaycus. The sequence goes on from JAODLI010064493.1 coordinate 8,203, forward strand.
GGAGATTACACTTCTGGGGACCAAAGCAAAAGAAGATTAATCTGGTTCAAATCTGGTTTACAATGGAACTCATGCCTGTCTTCAACTTGACCCAGTCAATTTGGACAGACTTTCGAGCCCATTTACACAACACAACTGACCACACAACTGAGAGAAAAAAAAAGGATTTTTTACAATAGGGGACCTTTAATTTTAATTATAAAATCTACCTATCAACAACAGAAATGGTAAGTAGAAAGAAATAAAATCCCCTAACTATTCCTTTAAAACCTTGAGTACTCCCTCCACACACATTATTACAGTCTCTTGAATTCAATAAAATATGGTCCTTGAGCAGAAAGTTTAATCATGGGACATGCAGTGAGTACAATACAAGTATGAAGGAGCAGGTAGGGGGTTAGGCATCTTGCTCACGAATGCTTACAGGTAGGCCAGGGGTGTCAAGGATCGAACCCACAACCTTTTGGCCATCCTGCCCTCTGAATACTCACAATGGTCCAATCAGCTTTAATTCCACAGCTGTTGCAGAACAGCTTGTTGTCTCCGCTGACTTCCGACAGCTTGAAAAACGCCTCAAAGCCACTCTCCTGAAAGTATAATATGTATGCCTCACACGCCCCATATCACACAGTATGACTACACGGGTATGATTTTGACCCTAACAAAAACTTAGTACATTACCACTCTGAAGGTTTGATGAGGGGAATCTCCCATTGACAGTGGCAAAGTCCAAAATAGACCTTCTAAATCACTCCATCTTCGACACTTGGAGCATGTGGTCCTGTGTCTCAGCTGGCCCTTAAATACCTGCACACAGCGCTGCATTGGGTCATTTAAAGGTAGTACGTGAGGTCTAGTATCATTACACGCTTTCAGGAGTATTTATTTTAGTATTTAGCACATAAAACCTCTCATTTTGGACCATACGACTATATTCATATGTAGTGTAAGCGTGCATAATGATACATTAGCAGAACTAGCAGTAACATGTTAACGAAAGCACTCCTTAATGACTCGTGTGAATCAGGTGCTAAATGGTAGTTCACCAATAACTAATCATTACTTAATGATTACATCTTTGTCATTGACTGTTTTCCCACTGGCAGCCTACCTTTGACGAGTCAGGACTAGACAGTCTTAAGATCTTCTCAAAATATTCGGCAGCGTCACACTGTTCGTATGCTTGAGTAGAATGAATCACAATAGTTAGGCCTACTGTATCACTGTTGGATGGCATCTTTCTCTTTCATGTCCTATGTCTCACATCAAAACCTACTGTTCTTGATCCTCAGTTTTCTTGTGACATCACGAGTGTCAGCTGTGCTTGTCTTCAAAACGGTAAACAACCTTTTCAACTCTGCATCGATGGTTTTTGAATTCTCACCACTGCTTCTATGGAAAGAGGTTACAAGTTATCATTTACAGCCAGTTCACAAATCCATGCAATAGGTAGCACTCCTCCACTCAGCTCAAGCCCGGCCCCTGTGCTTTGAGAGTACATGCTGGCACTGTTGCCCTGCAGCTAACTTGTTATTTTTCTTTCCTACTATTTCACTTGAATAACCTGGTTAATCTTGATTAAAATAATCGTACACGACTTAACCATAACAAATCAGAATGCTTATCAAGATAAGGCGGCCCAACCGTTCCACAGCCTCCCGGAAGTCCAAAGTCATGAAGAGCACTTGAAGCACGCTGTTCAGATAACAGGTTGCACCCTGATTCTTCAAACCGTAATAATCTAAAAAGGAAGAACGTGTGACACATAGTATATATTATCACTAACTTGGCCAGTTAAATCAGAAAGGTGCGCGTAACGCTTTGTGAAAGCTGCGTACCTGAGACTTCCCGATGGTCTAGTAAGTGTTTCAAATGTTTCAGTTCTGCCGACGACATTAGAATTGATCATATTATATAGTGCGTGAACGCGTATTCGATACAGCGTCAGTATATGAGCTTACAACACATATTGCGATAATGTGTGCGTAGACAACTTGGCCGGCTATGCAATATTGTGTTAAAAAAACAACCGCTCTAGATTCCGTTATGGTGTCGCCTACTGGAGCAAATTGTTTGGCGCCGAATGAGTTTGCTTAGAAACGTCAACATCCACTTTCACTTTTGACAGTCCGGTTAAAAAAAACGGTGTCTATCACACAGCTACAGTCGGCGGATTGAAGGTTCCGGGTTGAGACGGACTGATATAACTGTTCGTTTAAGAGTTTATTTAGGCCTGTTTGAGTTGATAACAATTTGCAAGAAGGTAAGTCGCGCCACCTATTCTAATTATGAGATAACGTAATGTTGCCTAATATTGACAGTGGGTAGCTTCGGGGGTACCCTAATAAAAGAGTTAATCAAAATAAAAAGGCCTGGTTTGTTGCCTGTGGCTTGCCCCTAAAATTACAAAGTTGTTCTGAACTATATATATATTAAATATATGCTGATTACATTTACATTTAAGCATTTAGCAGACGCTTTTGTCCAAAGCGACTTACAATTAGTTTAGCCAGCACATATAAGATTGGCTTAAATTGAGTGTATTAATGTTTATTTACGATCACATTCAATCCATGATAGACGTATTTGTTTCATGTTTTTTATTGGCCTTGTTACGGCCACACCAAACACACACAAATGTAATGAACACAGAATAGAGAGCAGGGCGGGAAGCACATAACAGGCCTAGCCTACTTCTATTTACAGGAAACTCCCTGAGAGCTGAGAGGGTTGAACCAAACAACATCGAGGTTTCAATTGATAGCTCAGTCTCATTTCCAAATCAAGTCTTGTGTGTCTTATAGCAAATCCTTACCCAGTTCCCCACTTCCCCCACCCTCTGTGCCAGCTATCCAATAAACACATTTGGGGGGCGGAAAGGCTACCGCGATTAATGAAGAAAGATCGGAACCCCTGGCTGATATATTGAAAATGGAAGACCGGGGACACGAGAACGTCGGGAAAAGATATGACCCAAGAGATGCCACCCTCTCGTTGGTTGAGAGAAACGACGAGATCGACCCTTTAAGTAAGACCCACTTCCTTTGCTGAAGTAATTTAATATTGTTCTTGTTTTATTTGGTTAGGATTCCAGTTAGCTCACCAATGTACTAATCACTATGTTATTATCTATCGGTGTCTTGATTCTTCTTCTTATCACTATTGCTCAACTTGGTATTTGAAGGTGACATAAACATCCTCACCTCCAGGTGACGCTGCATCTCTACGAGCCGAGATGTCCTGTGGCCACGCCGTCACTCCAGACTCTCTGACGGGGTGGTGTCGCAACTTGCTGGAGCAGGTTAATACACCTCCATTATTGTCATGTCTCAAATCTGGCCGACAGACACAAAATGTCTGAAATCCCAGTGTATTATCTCATGGCAGTTAAGGGCAGTTAAAGGAACACCTCCTTAATCATGGTAGGCCTATAGCACCCCCAGAACCCAAATGTCTGTTGGAGAGGATCTCACAACATGATCCTGATACTAAGGGTCACGATATGCTATTTATACAATTTTCTATTGATTGATATATGTCAACAACAAAAACATTCAGTGTATAATCTGAGAATACTGATGTAATAACATACAATGTGCTCGTATATAAAACTATAAACTAAAAAAATATATTTGGGAAGGAACATTCAGTTCACTAATTCTTTCAATATTACAAGCACAACTTTGAAGCATTTCTCTGCAAAATAATCTCCCCAGAAAGTATCTTAACATTTGCAACATCCATTCAGTGTCAGGAAAGATCATATTGTTTTCTACCTGTAAACATCAATTGGGGTTTTTGGTTTGTTTGTTTTCACCCACCCCTACATTTGATGTCTTAAAACACAACTGGGTGCTTACAGACTTAATAACATAAGGAGAGCACTATATGAGCCTCTTACAAATCTATTTTTATGATGATGATGATGATGATACTATTATTCTGTCTGTCCCCTATCACTCAGGGTCAGTACACATTCAGGTGTCCTGCGCTGAAGGGAGACCAGTCAAAGTGTGATGCTGTGTGGCCTTACCAGGAGGTACGCAGGCTGGCGGACCTGTCCGTCGAAGAGATGCATCAGTTTGAGGAGGACATGGCCCGTCTGGCTGCCTCAGAATACTGTGAAACCCAACAAGTAGGCGGTCCCTCGTTAGCCAATCAGTTTGTAGTATCTATTTTCAAACATTGCATGTGGCACTGCTGAATACATGTTTTTGGTTTTGTGTTATTTCACGACAATACCAATATGGGCCAAAGTATTTTGACGTAGTTGGTACATAACCCAAAAAGCGTTTGTCTGGAGAGAAAAACCGTAAGCTAAAAAAACTCACCTGTCGATATTTGGTACGCATACATTTTGTCAGTACTGTATAACAGGTGGGAAAGAATGAATATTGACTGCTGCGGTGTTTTATTTCCACTTTATTTCCTTTTATACCTCCACCTTAACAGTGCCCTGAGTGCAAGACCTACGTTGAGCGCAGCGATCTCACCAACTTGTGTGTCCGGTGTGTCATATGCACGGCCGATAAGAAGAAGACCTACCAGTTCTGTTGGCAGTGCCTGAAGCCGTGGAAGGGTAAAGGCCCGCGGTCTGACCGCTGTGACAACGAAGGCTGCACCAACAAGGACCTGGAGCTCCTGCGTATCTGTAAGACCACTGACCTTCCAGAGGTGGAGGGAGCGTCCGACTGCCCGTCCGTCCGCCTCTGTCCGACGTGCGGCTTAAAGGTGGAGCATAACAGAAAACACTGCAAGAATATTCACTGTCCTCGCTGCCGCGTTGACTTCTGCTTCGTCTGTCTGAAGACTAAACGGGAGTGTTCCCAGACCAGTTCCCCGTACAAACTCTGTTCCAGCGGCGTTGCCCCCAGGCAGACCGCTATACCCGTGTGGCGCCGATAATTTCCCACATACCCACAAGTATAAATAGGCATTCTTTACCCTTCATACAGTTTTTTATTGAGAATTCAACCCGAATCAACTTTAATTCACAGGACCAAAATATAAGTTGTCAACAACAACAAAATGTTTTTGGGGTTTAGTTACTCTCTAAATGTGAGCAATACCAACATTATGGACAACCATTTTAAAGGGTAAATACTGTAGTTCCAATCACTTCATAATAACTTAAGAATCCTATTAAACTTCATGTTAAAATGCATACAATGCACAGACAGAGTAGTTGGATCTAATGTCAGTGCTTTGTCAATGGCAATGGCAGGCCCTCCAACATGCATATCTTGGGTGTGATATGGCATTTTAATCTAACATATTGTAAATAGTCTGTCATTCTTGTCTGTCTGTGGTGATCATGTAATCATAAATCAATTAAAGTTAAAAGAAAAACCCTTAATGTACGTCTTGTGTTTTAAACTGACACATTTTAGCAACATAGGGTTATATAATGGCCTTTCAACTACTTGATGTAAATTAACATTCTCAAAAGAAAGGCAGGTGATGTCCTTTTGAGCACAAACTTAAGACAAGCCACTTAGTTAAATGTAGTAATTTATTGGAAATAGGCCTACATAATGTGAGATTCCAATGAACATAGATTGGGTATAGTGAAATATAGATTTACAAATGTATCCTCTTTAATAGTTTAGCTTTGCACTGGTTCATTTCAGGGGGAAATAACACAAAAACAACATTGTTACAGATAAACTAAACAAAACTAAGAGTGTCCTTAAGGGACATTTAAAACATAAACCCCTGCAGATCGGACGAGGAACCAGGCCTGTTGGCAAAACACAAAAGAAATATGATAAAAACATGCTGCTCAGCTGCTCAGATGAGCATACAATCATACACTAATATAAAAACATCTAGAAAAACAAATTAGGAGTTTATACTTTATATTGTATCAGGAGATTGAAAAACAATTCTTATCTGTAGCTTAGTTAGTTAGTTGGCAATATTGTGAATTTGAGTAAGATTATGTAGACAGCATTATATAGTATATTCAATGTGGCCAACATTTTCCATTTAAGGTGTGGGAAATTCTGATATTTTAGGTTATATGAAAATGGATACAGTTAATTGAGAACTGAGAAGTGACCACACTTGGTAGCATTATTGCAACAACATTGTCAAAAGTATATTATTATCTTTGCATATACAGTGTATCTTTTCATATACAGTGACAATATATTGCATGCTATGCACATTACATTAACTAGTCTGAAGGCTGTTCTTTTGTACCGCACAAACATTTTAACCAATTGCAGATTTTATGTTTTTTACCCTGTTCCATGTCTTCTGTTTTCTGTCTCGTATGATGACCTCTCTTCTTTTTGTTTTGTTTCTTTGACTCTTTCGTACCATCCCGTGTCTTATTACTATCCTTTTTACTATTTTGTCTCTCTTTCTCATGATATTCTCCTCTTTTTCCAACACTGGGGGTTTCTTCCACCTGGTCCTTGAACCTCTTTCTTTCCTTTCCTTCATTTCCTCTTCCTGAGTGTACAGAATACTCTTCTTCTCTACCTTCCCTAGAAATTAGTGTTTCTCTTTGCGCTCTATCCTTTTCACTATTCTGTCTCTCTTTCTTATTACAATCTCCTCTTTTCCCAACACTGGGGGTTTCTTCCACCTGGTCCTTGAACCTCTTTCTTTCCTCTCCTTCATTTCCTCTTCCTGAGTGTACAG
>JAODLI010064514.1:0-14853 GCA_027575585.1 Percopsis omiscomaycus
GCCGTGAGTGACTGGCTGTTTGCAATTCGCAACAATCACCACTAGATTTCACTAAAAACTACACACTGGCCCTTTAATAACTATTCACTGGCAAAAAAGGGTACTACACTGTGTTAAAGGAGAAGCAGACATGCAAGAAAAACTAATTTTGGATGCTGATGCAATAAACACAAAAGTAAATCCTTTACAATGCAGTAAAGGATTTCTTGATTGCATTTTTGAGGACATCTTTAAGATGTGTTTTTGTGGGCCAATTGAGTAAACGGTGAATATGCAAAATGCATTTTATTTTCATTCAAAATGTTCTGAGATAAAATAATATTACATTTATATATATAAATGTATATTTTAAAGAGAAAAAATTATTTTATCCAAAGCGACTTACAATAAGTACATTTGTCAATAGCTGAATAGGTCGTACACCAGTCATGGTAAGCAAACAACATTCTGTTGTAATAATGACATCAGCATGTCATCGGGGCTAACTTAGCTATATAACATACATTAATTATTATTACCGGTATTATAGCATTAGCATATCATTCAATCCTCAAAGTAATTGCTAACATGTAAATACCAGCAAAGTGCTTCATTTTCTAAGAGCTGTTCCAACACAGTCGTTTTTTATTTTTTAAGAAGACAGTGATAAAGTGAAGACAGTGAAACAGTTTTGGGCAGGTTGTTTCCATATGTAGTGTCCTAGCCGAGTTGGTAGTTCTGGTTGGGGGCATCCCCAGATTAGTGAGGGGTTCACTCACTCCCTTACCCGCCTTCAAATTAATGAATTGTCCCTTCACTCAGGCTCAGCACACCTGTGGTTTATCTCCACCCCCTCATTAGCTTAGTAGGCTATACCGCCCATTGCCTTGTGAGATCTGGCTGAGTTATTAATTTTACATTTACAGCATTTAGCATATGCTTTCATCCAAAACGACTTAAAATTAGTACATTTGTCAACAGTTGAACCGGTTAACCACCAGTTTTGCAAGTAGATAACATTCTCCAAGAAAATGGACAGCATCATGTAACAAGGTTTGCCTATGCATACGCGCAACATTGCTGAAAGGTTTAACATTTACTCTTTAAAACAGTCGAGTAATTACAATAATCAAAGTTAAAAGTGATCATTCACACTTTCTAAGTTTTCTAATCTTCAAACAGTAAATAATTGCTAACTGAGAAGTGCTTAGGCTAACTGAGAAGTGCTTATTCACCATCTGAGCAGTTTTAGTATAAGTTTTAGTATAGGGTTCAGGACGGTGTCACCTTTACTTTACGTTCAATGAACGTAAAAGGCAGTGGACTGAACGCCAGGTTACAAAACATGGAGGAGTTGGGCTGTGGGTTGAACAACAAAGCGATCGTTTGTGCTTTACAGATGATGGTAGATACAACCACCTGTGTCGGTGGTGTAAACATGAAGCGCAAACACTTGTTAATTAAAACACGTTGCTCATGGTTTGCGGCGCAGAATAAAACGGCAGACGCAACGAAGCGGTAAAATAGTCCGTCCGATGCGTTTCACAAACAATTGAAAAGTAGCGCTGACGGAAAAAAAACACGCGTCTTGTGTGGACCCGGCCTAACAGGTTACAAAATATGTGGCTTCCCTTTTAATACACATCACTGAGCAACAATCGCCACGACTATTAAACGCAGCAAACATCTTTGTGTGTAGGCCTAGTTCAAGAACGTCGCAAAAAGTTTGAGGAAACGTGTCGTTCAGTTAAAAAAAAGTTAACTGAACGTTTGCTACGTTCAGCCCAGTGGAAGACGCACCCTCGATCACTAGCATAGGCTAGGCTAACGTTATATGTATCGGATCACCCCTAAACGTCAATTAGTGACGTTTAGCTATAGATTAGTGATACAAAAACAAACGCTTATTTGCGTTCATCAACCAGCTATGCTAATTCGCTTTGGTAGCTACGTGTAGTTTTTCTAAACAATTTGATTTACAACAAAGCTGTCAGTGTGTAGTCACCACCAGTGTCGCACTAAGGTGTAAGAGGAGGAAACTGTACGTTGCGTGCAGATCGAACTAGAATAATTCGTTCAAAATAATAAAAATCTTTTTTAGCAGATGTAGCGTTGCATAAACAACTGCAACTTTATGTCTGATCAACGGCCTGTCTGCAATTTTAAATAATCAGTAGTCGAATATGTGTTGTTATATTTATTTGTAGGCTATCTATTAAACCGCGGTTCTTATGCTTGATTCAGTGACAGCTCAATTGAATTCAATTGTCAAATGTTGCTTTTGTAATGGCCGGTTACGCTAATAATAAAATGGCTGTATACTGTTGGCTTTTGTTGTGGGCATGTAATTCGCCTGTTGTTTGAATGATGAAATAGGCCTATACAGTCCGTGTCACTCATGTGTTTTACGAGGACACACTTTCCACCACCCCCTACCCTATAGCCCTTCATGGCCAAAGTTTCATACAATTACACTCTAGAGCTTTCAACGCCCATTCTAGTTTTCATCCCGTGTTATTTTTTCTCCCTTTCTCCTTTCTGCTCCGCCGTGGAGTATTGAAACGCTCTACGGACACAATTACCCAGAAAATTCATGCTTCATTTTGACCAGCCATAAGTGGTCCCCCAACATTGTTACGGCTAGTTGAATATGAAGCTAAACACGGGCACTTGTTATTCAATAAGCAGCATACATTTTAGGCAGCGAGTGTGTTATTCTTACAGAAGTAGCGGTAAAGTGCTACTCAACCCCTTAATAGGCCAAGGTTGTTTTTAGCTTGCAACGGTGTGCGCGTAGAGACAGTGGGGAGGTATGCAGGATTCCCCCCAAAATGGCTTTGAAGTAGAGCAGTTGCTACGGCAATCCGCAGGGACAAACTCCGTTGAAGAGACCCTTCATTTCCCCGGCGCCGACGGCCCTCCCACGTGCGCCGTTCGAGTGCGCGACTAGCGCGGGCACGGCAATAAAATCATGTAAAGGAGAGGCATCTTGACACGTATTTGTTCCGCTTTGCACATGTGAAGGTTCCCCTTGGTCGACCGTGGAGCTCGTTGGAATTGATTTGAATTTATTTACCCTGTGAGTGCCCCCCAAAAACGGTCCCTGAATTGTGGTGTTTGTGTAACCTTAACAAGTGTGCAATGACCTGTCCGACCTCCGACCGACACGCACACGCACACACAGATACAAAAACACAACCCATTTAGCCGCGATTTGTCGACATCCTCCATCTTTACTACCCACGCAAGTTCTGTTTCTGTTCCGCGGTGAAAATGATCAGGCCTAGTTTGAATGTCCGCTAAGCAGTTTCGCCCCTGGGAATAGCGGTTCTTTGACTATTATACTACTACTACTACTAGGCCTACTACTGCACCTCCTGGCGCAGGCGCAGTTATGCTACGTAGAACACAACTCACAGCTCATTCTGTACCCAAGAAAAACGAGTCTCCACCTCACGTGAGTGTACATGGTTTGAAACATATTAAGGACAATACATATAATTTACTTTTTATGTATAGCAAATCCGTGTTTTGCTCTAAAACGTTGCGTAGTCTGTTTTATTTCGTTGACCTTACACTCAGTGTAACACTCCTTTATCCTCTTTCTATCCTCATTTTCTTTCCTTTACATATAAAAAAATCCTCCTCCTCTCCGTTCTAGTGTGTTAAATCAGCTCTTAGAATATTCTGCACTTGCCGGTACTTACCACTTATGCTGCTGGCAGTTATTTTATGGATTGAATGAGGATTTTTTTTTTTTTTTAGAGGAATATATTGAGAAATGTATAAGTGAAGTAACCCTGATGACATGACGCTGTCCTTATTCTGGGAGAATGTTGTTTGCTTGCAAGAACTGGCGGTTAACCGGTTCAACTGTTGACAAATGTACTGATTGTAAGTCGCTCTGAAAAAAAACGTCCGCTAACTGTAGATGTTGATGTACATTTTTACTTGCAAAAAATCATGTTTGTCCAGTAGACCTACACATGCAAGCTGTTTACCTTTCTATCTCGTGTTCATTCGATCCAGTGGCTCCTCACTAATATGAACTAACGGGTCCCGGCTAACGGCTATGGGTTAACTTTACTGTGTGACTCTTGGCCGGTGGGGGGGGCCTATCTCCCGTGACACCTATGCAGCTATGTGTAGATATTCTTCTCCAATACATCACCTGCCTGTAAGCACTCTGTTAACGACAAAGACACACCCAGGGCCTCAAAGACCCCAGAGAGGAGCGTTGTCATGTGCAAATTCTCTCCGACAAACAGACGTAATTACAGGAATTAGGCTCCCTATTTTGCCATTAGTTTTCACTTTCAATGAGCCAATAGTGAAAAAAATAGGAAACAAGCGAGAGAGACAAAGACAGATGTCTTTAGAGGATTTCAAGACGCTCTCCCACCCCCCCACCCCCCACCCCCCACCTCTTAGCCCACACGTTCAATTTGGTGTTTTATTAATACTATTAATGTAGTCGAGCTTGAAGCTTGGAAGCTAAGAGTTTATCTTGTGATTGGTATTGTGTGAACACTGATGGCTCATTCAGGAGGAGTCAGTCTGAATACAAATGTACTTTGTTAGCACCATGATGAAAATGTCAGCTTGCCTTTTAAAGCCATATTTCTGCTAGCATGATTATGGGGTGTGTATTCAAATAAATGAAGCCAAAACAATGACACACAATCAGGACTTCATAAGCCGGCGAAAGGCCATGGACAGATTAATGAGTGCTCTGCAGACAACACACACACACACACACACACACACACGAGTGTATGCGCGCACACGCACGCATACCCTCAAATGCCATGCAATTACAGATATATGTGACACATTAGACAGGATTCTGCTTGTGGATTCGGTGTCCAAACGAAAAAGAGAGTGCAGCGATCTCACCATGTAATTTGCTGTTGATTTGTGTTTGCACAAATGGAGCCTGATGTCTTTCAACATTATTAAGCTTAATATTTACCCTTTATTTCTCTGACAAGACGCGGCAGCGAGGATGCAATGGCTTTGTTTAAGAAGGACAGGAGACTGGAGCCTGGATGTGCCAAGTAACCGTTTGACTATTTGTCTTGTTGAACTTGTTAAAGTGACAGTAATAACGCTTCAGTATTTAGCAGTTATAAATAGCAATAAAGTTGTCAGATATGCCTTGACTGATCTGCAAAAGGCTGATAAATAATGCACATCAATGGTAAATTTGCACATGATCTGTTATATTAAGTAAAAAAGTGTCCGATTTGAAACACATATAACCTGGCATATTGGTGGATCTGGTCATGAAATACAACTGCACTCTTTGTTTCGAAAGCTTCTTTGGACTTTCAACTGACATTGTAATTGTTTTAAAAAGGCCCTACTGTAGTTGCAGATATCGTTTGAGGCATAGTTTTGACAACAGACCTCGTAAGTTCAACATCACTATGAGAAAGAACGAGACTGCTGTGGGTTATGCGGTTGGTGGTGCATAGCAACAACAGGTTGTACACTGTACTTTTCACCCGCAAAAACACTGATATGCCTGCTAATGAAACGTGAATGAATAACAACGCACTGGGCGCTTCACTGTTCCTCCCGGCTAGGTTCAGTTACTGTAGCCTATACTCACCAGTTCACCCGTGTGGTAACTGCGGAACAAAAGCAAAATTTGTGGCTTTTTTTGTGTGTTGTTAGAGTGTGCTATGGTTTGAGGTTGCTCGGTGCCATCTAGGGATAAGGGCTAGCTATAGACTTTGTGCTTTGGTGGAGTGTATACACGCACCACTAAGCTATTGATAAGCAGCCTACCTAAAGTATGATGACGTTAGCATTATTGTATTCGACCATTGGTAACCTCCATGCTGAGGTGGAAAGTAACAAAGTAGGCCACAAATAGTTATAATAGTTAAGTATAGTTTTATAGTCAGGTATCTACTTTACTTGAGTATTTCTTTTTCTGACAGCTTTTACCCCCTACATTTTAACACAGAAATCTGTACTTTCTACTCCCTACATTTTCAAAATGCTCGTTGCTATAGTTGTAGTGCATTAGAGGGCAATTATAGATCATCTTTATTTTGCATCAGTGCGCGCGCCTTCACAACACCCAGACCGATTTCATCTTAAATAGATGGGACGATAACACACAGAGAAGACGATCCCGTGGTGTATCCATCAGTGCATATCACGCACGACAGACGTAACAACACGAAAACGACGTAGAAGACGTAACAAGATGAAACGGACAAGAAAGGGAGACTCGGCCGTGGAGAAAGGGGCGGTGTCCGTTATGTGATGTCCGTTACGGGGAGAACTATTAGTAGCGACAAGTCCGAGAGGGAACCAGACAACATGACCGACGGAGCAGATTCAGGGCCGCGGGGCATTCCCCATCCGTGGCCTTATTTAAGAGAAATGTTGGAAGTTGTCGGCTCTAAGAGCGATTCTTGGCGAATGCGTATCGTGCTAACCTATATCATATTAATATTAATATTATATTGATATGACGTGAGGTTCCGTTAGAACCCAGACACGGCTGGTAGAAATGCCCTTCAAGGGCTACTTTATAACGTTATACTTTGAGTAGGCCTACATTTCAGAGCCTGTACCTTTTCACTTTTACTTGAGTAAAGAAGTTGAATCAGTACTTCTACTTTTACTAGTCTTTTTTTACACAAGTACCCCTACTTCTACTGGAGTAAAGAATGCGTGTAGGCTATTTTTGTAGTAAAATTGACTAAAACGTGATTTCACTTCATTTTATCGATAATTAAACAATCTGTACATTAGCAAACCTTCACAGGGGATAATGTGACCAATGTGCTCTTCATTTATGGCAGTTCACAATGTATCACATTGAAGCAACGACTTTCTGTCTTGCCTAGATTATTGTAAAAAGGATTGTGTGTATGTACGCTAGCGTCGTACACTCAAAATTGGATGCAGTGACACCCCACGTCCACCAGGAGGTGTCAAAGCCAGCGTTTCGACATTATACTGTAGAAATCGATAATGTCCAAGCAGAATACAAGCTTTCCAGATGTTCTCACGATCAATCATTTTAGACGGAATGGTGCAACAGGACAGACAGTTCACTCTGCTTGTTGGAGAATAAAACTTTGCTGTCTATTGGTCACATTCCGTGCTGTTTATCACAGTGTACACCCTGTACACTGAGAACCATCTGTGGGGGTTTTCTTCCGTTTCTTTGAAATGTACTGTGATTACAACGTGCGCACCTTCCTCACTAACTGTCAGTGCAGCATCCTGTGAAGGGTGGCAAATCATTTAGCGCCACCATGAAGTACTCAACATCCTGCCTGGTCCTCTGTGAGTTTAAACCTTTGTATATATCTGTACGTAGTTATCTGTTGGATATGAATTATAGCTTGAAAACAACGTTTAAACCAACCTGGACAATAAAGTTGTTCATATATAGGCTCTCACCAGCCAATTATTTTAATCTTATAAGATGTCTACTTTGTTTGATTCAATGATTCAAATTCCTGTTGAGAACTGAAAGGGACAGTAGCTAATTTATTACAGGTTGTGTTGTCAATCAGTAAATAAGATTGTCAATGGTATCACAGATATGTGATAGGATATCCTATAGTGAGATCCAAGTTACTGTGAAACACTTAGGCTATATCTTGTAAAAAAAATTGATTAACGTGAAAATCATATTTATTAGTCAAAGTCACAGATAAGCCGCATGGAAAGCATTGTGTATTTAGCTTGCTGGTGAATGTAGAACAGAAATCACAAAACACACACACACACCATATTTACCTCTAACTATGTAATTTCCCATTAGAGATGTGCTATCCTATCTTAAAAGAAGGATATTTCGTTTTATCAGGTTATGTCGATCTGACCAACATATCATCCACCACTGTGTGTTTACTTATTAGTTCTTCCAGATTTGGATCAAATAGATATTTATCTAGATCTTGTGTGTCTTCTAGATGTGTCAGTGCTGTTCTGCTCTGCAAATGGCCGAGGTGGGTAGACCTCTCCCAAACTCAACTGCTTCCTGATTCTCACCACAAATACACATTACACTTCAATTCTTATTATAATATATTTATTATAGCATATAACTTTCTCTCTCTCTCTCTCTCTCCCAGTCTCTCTGACTGTCTCTCCCAGACGATCCCAGTTCTTCATAGGTGAATCTCTGTCTCTGAGCTGTGAGGACTACGGTTTTTCTGGAGGCACAATCTGGAGGAAAACAGAGGGAGGGAATGTCACAACATGTGGAGACTACTGGGGAAAATTAACAAATACTTTTTGTCTCAATGAGTTCACAATCCCAGAGGACAGTGGAGTTTACTGGTGTCAGTCTGAACACAGAGAAAACAGCACAGTTGTGAACATCACTGTTAATAGTAAGTATATATCTATCTGTGCAACTTGCTAGATTGATTATATCTCTCTATCTAAATAGCTTGTTGTTAATATCTTTTTATCTACAGTATCTCTATCTATCTATCTATATAACATGCTAGATTTATCTATCGATCTAATATCTATCTACAGTATAGCTAGCTTTAAACTAAACAAAACAAAATAGATGCAACACAAAATCTTTTTATTTTCTATAGTTAATTATATGGAAACTAATAAAGGGAACATGTTCATGACACTATTTCACATACCTAGATATGCATGTGGGCTTAGAAGAGCAGGAAGTAAGTATAGTGGTTGGACCTGGCCCCGCCTTAACCTGCTTTGCACCCTCCCCCCCCACCCCCACCCCCCCGATCGGGAGACACAACGGTGTTTTGTCCCTCTCCTCTCTGCCACAATATATTAACAGGCGACCAAATCAAGGCTTACTTGAGCATGAACACAAAAGCCAGTCTAATCACTGTTAATAACAACCGCAGAAGTCTGTTAGAAGTCTGTCGATAACCGTCCTACCTGAAAATGTTAAATTAGACTAGATAATGGTATGGGAAAATGTATAAACTTTATTAACTTATTTTACGCATTACATTATTTATGTATTTATTTTTGTGTTAACAAATGTTGATTTTAGGACCATGTTAATATTGTCGCTATAGTGCACGTAAAAAGTGGCGACTGTCGCCATCTGGTGGTTGTCAAGAAAACAAACTCCGCCATTCAAGGCCCATCTATCCTCTTATCTATTCTATACTGTCACTCCCTCCGTCCTGTTTTTTAGCCAGAGGTCACTCTCTCACCTCCAACTGGTCCAGACTGAAGCGGCTATAGGCTTCTTACTGGTTCTAACAGACACCAGCTGCAAGTTGTATACCAGACATGTTGACCACACATGAGCCAACACGCAGCCTTAGATCCACAGGCTGGGTCCGTCTGGCCATCCCCCACTAAAGTAGGTCTAGGTGCAAGGCGTAGGTGACCGTACGTTTGCCATCAGGACCCCTTGACTTCGGAACGCCCTGCCTGCAGAATCCCCAAATCACTTCTTAAAACCTATCATTATTATGCATGTTTGGTGTGTGTTACCTTAATCACACACACACACATTTATTTGCTTGGAAAAGTTACTGATTGCAGTTTTAACCTGTGTTTTTAACTGTGCCTGTGTGTTCCAGGGGATCAAGTGATCCTGGAGAGCCCCGCCCTTCCTGTGATGGAGGGAGGGGCCGTGACTCTCCGCTGTAGCGCCAAGGCCGCGCCCCTAAACCTGACAGCTGGTTTCTATAGGAACGGCTCCCTGATCAGCAGGGGTTCTACAGCAGAGATGAGAATCCCCGCCGTGTCAGCGTCTGACGAAGGTCTGTACCGGTGTACCATACCTGGCCTGGGAGAGTCTCCACACAGCTGGCTGGCCGTCCAACGCAGGCCAGAGGAAGGTGAGCTGAACTATTCTTTTATGTCCAACCTTACATTGGAATTAGAGGATTTCCTTCACATGAAACTGTCTTCCATCTCTGATTACAGACCCACCCTCATCCTCTGGCATGTCTGCCGCCAGACTGGTGTGCCATCTAGTGGTGATGGCTCCCTACGTCGTGTCCACTATCCTACTGGGCCTTGTATACCGAGACCAAGCCAGAGGTTAGTCGGTTCATGAAACACGTCAAAGCCAAAATGTAAGAAGCGCTCCCCTCCTCATCTTTATGGAGTCCTGCCCCCCTGGATGTTGTAAACAAACGATAGTCTTGCTTGGGTCCTTTGTGTCGTCAACAGATCAGGTGGACAAGGAGAAGAAGAAACAAGACAGTGACGATGTCCTCATGGAAATAGAGATGGTAGAGAGACAGAAATTGTAGGAGAGACAGACAGGACAATGTTTGATAAATCAGTCTTCATCCAGTCTGATGTTCAGTTGGTTTCAATTTAGTGATTATTGCTCATAATCTTGTGCCAATCCACAAAGGTGATTATACACTTAAACAAATAAAGATCTTGTTCGGGTGGCTGTGTGTTTCTGTTGTGTTAAACAAGTCTAAATGTGAGAATAATAGGATTGGTTGCACCAACAGTTGCAACAAAGCAGGTAGGGTTACAGTAAGTATTAGTATTTAGCAGCAGGTAGTTACTGAAAGTAGTGTTTACAAGCAGGTAGGGTTACAGTAAGTATTAGTATTTAGCAGCAGGTAGGGTTACAGTAAGTAGTGTTTACAAGCAGGTAGGGTTACAGTAAGTATTAGTATTTAGCAGCAGGTAGGGTTACAGTAAGTAACCCTAACCCTGTTAGGATCAACTCTTACAAGGTTTACACTCTTTGCTTGTATTTAAGCTATTAACAATTATTTTAAGGCCTGGTTGGTTGATGTTGATACAGTAGTTAATGTATGTCGTGAAATGTATAACCGAGTTAGCCCTGATGACTGTTACTGATGTCAGTCTGCTGCTAAAGTGTGCTCCAAACTTCCTTTAGTCTGCCAGTGCAGTAACGTTAGTCTGCCTACATTTAAAATAACATGTAACCCACTTCAATACTACCTCATACACATACACAGTACAGTGGTCCTTAGAAGGTTAATATATTTTTTTTTTTTATTACAGAATACAAGTATGTCTATATTATTATTATTTGTAATCGTGTTTGATTAGGGGCAGGGTTTAATGCCAATGTCGGCAGTGCTGCCGATTTCGGGTCTGGTGCATCTCAAAATTTCAGTTATCTCTCTGAATACTTGAAAATATAAGTCGTCCTTATTGTAATTTTACTAAATACAATGCCACTATAATCTTTATAACTACAGAAACATACCGTGTCAAAACATATTTAGAAGATAATTTAGTGTAGCCCAGGTCAACGACACACACACACACACACACACGCACACACACACACACACTTTCTTGATCAAGATTATGAAACAACCGGGCGCCATTGCCCGGATGTTTCATA
Organism: Percopsis omiscomaycus; assembly: GCA_027575585.1. Classification (NCBI taxonomy): domain Eukaryota; kingdom Metazoa; phylum Chordata; class Actinopteri; order Percopsiformes; family Percopsidae; genus Percopsis; species Percopsis omiscomaycus. The sequence continues at coordinate 11,315 of JAODLI010064514.1, forward strand.
AATGCGTTGTGTCTACTTGTACAGAGGCTCCAATGGAAATATGACACAAATGTTAAAATGCAGAATGTTTATTGAGTGGCCTTGAGTGGCATCCCTGCTTGGCATGGAAGCACAGACTGGACGGTGTTCTCAGCAACATTCCCCCTTCCACAGAAATTGTACCTGCAGCAAACAGGAGAGTAATTGGGAGTTAGTTATGTCGCTGGTAACTTTGGTGTTTTAGCATTTATCTAGTAAAAGTTTGGATTTATTTGTGTTGTCATTGGTATGATTATTATTTGAATATTGAGCAAATCATTTACCTTCACACATTGCCACAAGAATCTGTGTTGTAAACACATTTCACTCATTAGGCCTACTAATTTGAGTCATCACGGATAGCTATATTTTACTAGCCTCGCGATACCATCCTGATCTCGCGAGCTGAGCCTGGTAATTACCAATAACTTAACTCCAAATAATCGATCTTGTGTTTCTCATGTTGACTCATGTTTCTCTGACTCAAAAGTGGGTCGCGAGCTGATGGGGAGTGGGTCGTGAACGGGTGCTTTGGCGCCGTCAAAAACTCCAACTTTTGTTTTTTAAATAATTTTACCGAACTTCCAAACGTGCCCTTTTATTTTGTGCATATAGGCCTACAGTAGACATTGTGGATGACTTCACCACTTGTTTTGTGAATAATTTCTAATGGTTAATTAAATAATTTTTGGGTCGTGACTTAATGACCAAGGACAAATGCGGGTCCAGAGGTCGGCCCAGTTGAGAACCGCTGATCTATGAGATACAATCCACTCCAGTTCCCTCCAGGGAACGGCTACTATCCACATGGAGAAGGACCATGACGCCCTCTAGTGGCGGTAGTAAATCCCTCTCATTGTACAGTATATTGCGTAGCATAGGCCTACACACTACAGACCTGAGCAAAGCCAGTGTCGTCAGTTCTCATAAGCATGAAAATATTTTCTTCAAGCACGACACAATGTCTCCACAAAAAAAAACTGTCTTCGTTATTCCACTAGGAGGCGTGCATTCAGTGTCGTTTAAATGCCCTTGACCGGCATGTCCTTGAGAAAACGTTCAAACAAGGAAAAACAAACCTTGAGAATTGGCAGTTTGGATGCTCGAGAGAAGGGCTGTGAAAGACCAGCGTTACACCAGGTGACAGGCTGGGAAATTAACCACAACCGAGTGCTGATACTTTGGCTCAATATTAAGGCTAAACTGTATTTCACCAGCAGCTGTGACAAGTGGTAGACGCTTTTATGTACTTTTTATGTAGCAGCTTGCTTTAAAACACTGAACGTTATACCACAGCCTTTTCAAGCAGACAATATACAAAGTGGAATATTCAGAGAAAATTGTCGTTACATAAATTGCTATCAAGTTTACGAGTGTATTGACGTGGCATTATTGCCCTTACACCCTATAGTATGGTATACTGTATATTAGGGTCTGTGGTACACATACAGTATATATAATGTACCCGGTATTTTATACCATAAATACCATCATATAGGGCTATATTGGCTATAGTACATTAGCATGAGGACTCATCCCATTCATCGTATCACTAACAGTGTGTACGGTGGGTATAATTACTGTAGTATGCGTGCAGTCACTGAAACAGTATTGCATCTCCATTGAGGTATAGGGCAGACAGACAAACGTACATCTTTTTGTCCTTTCCTCGGTGCAGCTGGATGCTGGACGCCCCGTACTTGGGCCGCAGGGGGTTCAGGAGGATGTTGTTCCAACGGAATTGCACCTCCGTCACCTCGCCGACGTCGGAGTCGGCGTTGACGATGACATCATACGTGGAGCCAGGAGACAACTGACCACTTGGGGGAGGGTGGAAAAACAAGGCTTAAATACCGTGTATGTATATGTATATATATATATAGGCTACACACATACATATATATATATATATATACATACGGTATTTCAAAAGTAGAGCATTGAGATCGTAATTAGTGACTGACTGGCTTATTCTATTACATATGCTGTTTTAGCTAGCATATGTTAGCTGTGTAGATAATTGGGTGGCTTGACCATTTAATACATATTACATATACATAAAAAATACATATTTTTCCACATAGGCTAGCTGGTTCTCTCCACGCAACGTTTGGTCATGTCATACACACGGTTAAATGTACACTTTTCTTTACAGCAGCCCCATAACCCCAAATGTCTGCCCCAAGCTCACTGTTTAAAAAAAAGCAACAGTGATGGCACATGTAGGGGGAGGAGTAGAGATTGGTGCGAGCCTTTGAGAGCTGTAAGGGGAGGAGAAGAGAGGACACGTTTTTGGAACGCTGGTTTCAGCGTCACAGACACAGAAGCGCTAGAAGCGTCCCTAAATGAGGGTAAGACACAAGGGAGCTACTCGAGTCCCGCGCTAACTATGTAGCGACAGTGTCATGCTAGCCTAGACTGGCTGATGCCTGTGAGAAGCAGGGGGCCCCACACTCACAGAGAGAGACAGCTGACTCCTGAATTTCACACCACCAACCACTGGAGGCGGTGTGGTGAGGAGTCCACTACTCTTCCCAGCTACTGGAAAACAAACGCCAGGTGAGTCCAATTTAGCAATGAAGGGAGCGGCTAAGATGTGGGCTTTCTCTCCTGTCAGTGGGAGTGAAAGCTGAAATAACAGTAAATGTTGTCTGTGTGATGAAACTGGTTTGGTAAGCGGTTTTCTTTGCTAACAACTTTCTGGAATTTTGGGTTGGACTGTTAATCAGATTATAAAATAATTATGCCTTTCATTAAGAATGGGTTTACTCCGATCAAGGTGGTTACATGTCTGTTTTTATTGCAATTAGTCTAATTATTTATTTAATAAAAGGCTCCATTATAAACACAGCCAATGTGTCACAACAGCCAACCAAATATTAACTGTAATAGACTCTTCTAGAGGAATTAAATCCCCATAAATATCCAAAGGCTCACGTTTTAAAGAGCTAAAAAACAGTATCTATATTAACGACTTGTTGGTATATCCATGCTGGTCCAACGCTGCTGGAATATTTACACCACATGTTTCTGGTAATGATAAAACAAAATAGGTCATTGGTTGTATGATTTCTTACTTGTGGATTTTATACTCCTCAGTGTTGCCTTTCTTTCCATATAGTGCCAGGAATATAGAGCCAAGGTTGTTCCATGAGGGGCCGTCCAAAGTTAACTTTACTCTGTAAGAGTAACCTGGAAATGAAACTATGGTTATTTATTTATTATTTATATATTATTTATTTCTCCGTCTGAAACAGTCTCAGCACAGTGTCTGTAAATCCACATAATCAGTTCACTTGCATGCTGGTCAGTACATTTAAACCACTTAAAGACTACCTCCATACATTGCAATGTGGTCCTTTTAGAAGGTTAAAATATATATTTTGTTATTACAGTATACAGGAATGTCTTTATTATTATCTCTAATCGTGTTTGATTAGGGGAAGGATAGTCTAGTGGTCTGGGTGTTGGACTCCCAGCCAGTAGGGGGCAGGATAGTCTAGCGGTCTGGGTGTTGGACT
>JAODLI010064534.1:8274-33274 GCA_027575585.1 Percopsis omiscomaycus
GGTGTGTATGAGGATGGAGAGAAGAAAGAACAGATGAACAGGGTGTTTATGAGGATGGAGAGAAGAAAGAACAGATGCAGAGGGTGTGTATGAGGATGGAGAGAAGAAAGAACAGATGAACAGGGTGTTTATGAGGATGGAGAGAAGAAAGAACAGATGAACAGGGTGTTTATGAGGATGGAGAGAAGAAAGAACAGATGAACAGGGTGTGTATGAGGATGGAGAGAAGAAAGAGAAAGCAGGTTCAAAGGACTGGGTGGGGTCAACGTGGGAGAGGAAAGACCAAATGGGAGAGCATGTGATGGAAAGGCTGTTGGGCCTATTAGGCTGCAGGTGCTGTCTTGTCATGGAGGCCGATAGTGTACGGTGTGACCCAGAGATTCCCAGAGGTCTCCAAGATGAGGGAAACTCACCTGAGGTCCAACCACTCCAGGAGGCCCTGGTGGGCCCGTCTTGCCTTGGAAACCCTGGAGAGTAGTGAGATTATGAAGGTCATTACGAATGAATTATATTCCTAATTTTGTCACATAACAACTGCATTTCAGCAGTTAACTGTTCAGTGGTTGTCTATACGAGCAAAAGCATGATAATATTCAATACAATCAATAACTATTAACGGGTCAGGATAGGTTAGTGGTTACCTCAAGCAAGATGCCAACCTGAACCATAATACCAATTGTTCTCAATGTAACTTGCTTTAGATACATTTAAATCATGTCCAGTTAACAAACTGTATTTACAAGAACTCCTTCTTTATCTCCACAACCTTCTTGGATTGAAAGCTTGATTGACTGATACTGTAGCAACCAGCGTTATCGCGCGTTGAATATATTCTCATCTTTTCAGCAGGAAACACTTACGACTTCTCCTCTCTGTCCTGGGTGTCCGGGTAGTCCATCCTTCCCCGGTGGTCCCTGAGAGGACACAACACGACAAGTTAATCACTAACCTCCGAATCATTCATCTGACAAACAACAAGCCAAGCCCTTGGATTGCTATGCCGTAGCTATCGGGTCTACAACAATAATGAAAGTCTGCTCACTGGAGGTCCTTTTGGTCCGGGGAAACCACCGGCTCCCTGAAGCCCAGGTAGTCCCTGTAGAGGCAAGAGTCAGAGTACCGGTCAGCTCGAATGAAACACAATGTTAATGTCCATGATGTTAATATTGTTAAGAGATCATAGAACGCTCACCCTCTCTCCTGAAGGACCGGGAGGGCCGTCACTTCCTGATGTTCCCTAATAAACAACAATCATAAACAATCATAAAAAAACACTATTCTCAAACACGAGTAGCTTTACCAGATATAACGTTTAAGACGGGTGTCTCGCACAACTGTCAATTATTTATGTAATTAATAATAAATAATAACAACATGTATGGGTGTATTCAGCATTGTAATTAAAATGTAGATGATTTACAGTTTACTTCCTGAATTAGTTAAGGCACTCTTGCTGTACAAAATACAACAGCCAACCTCATCATCGTGAGATATCGTTATTGTATATATTATTATATATAATATATATTATATTTCTACAATATTAAAATAGTGAACCTTAGCTCCTGGTTTCCCTGTTGACCCCCTCGGTCCCCTCTGCCCTCTGGGGCCCTGGTGGGGAAAAAACACAAAACACATTCATTCATAGATCAATTTGAAATAACTCTGATTTCTTACTTTTGTCATTCGTTGTCATGTCAAGTAAATTAAACAGACTAAAATAAAATGACATGAAACAAGTGATAACAAACAGAAACTCTATTCAAACAAGACCAGATAAAATTACTGCTTAATGCTAAACACTAAAAATATACATGAACGCATGAAAACAATAATGAATAGAATGTGTGACTAAATGAATGAATTGTACCGTTGGTCCTCTTTGTCCTCTTGGTCCAGATTTGCCAATCAGACCCTGGAAAAAAACAATACCCATAGACACAGTACATAGTTACAAGTGAGGTGTATTACATCATTTTTACTCTTAATTACTTATATAATTAACTTTGGTTTTAGTTGGTTTTAGACGGCTGGCAACTCCGTCACTACGAGGGAGCAAGAGTCGCTCAACCCAGTCTCGACTGTTTTCTGCCCTGGCGCCGCAATGGTGGAATGATCTTCCGGCAGCAGCCAGAACAGCTGAGTCACTACCCAGACTTCCCCAAGAGACTTAAGACCCACCTCTTCAGAATCCACCTTGGTACCTCAGCAACTGACCCTCTCTACCTCATAACACTCACACTAACTGAAATTCTGTATGACAATCCCTTATCTGACACCTCTATTTTCTTACACCTCAAATTTCTCTATCTATATTTAAAAAATACGATAACTGGCGTAGGTCTATGCAGGTCACTTTGGATAAAAGCTAAATACTGTCCATGTAAATGTTAATATTCCACTATTAATGGGAATGTCTCAAAATAACAAACTCTGTGTGTCAACATTGCAAATTTGGAATATGTCAATTCTACAAATGCAAGTGCACACACACACATACACGCTCGCAGTCCGCCATATTTGGAACAGTGACATTTGAACGGTGGGATATGTGCATGTAAACACAGCCAGTGGTTTTAATTACAAGAGCAAGGACTCCCACACACTTAAGTGCGGGAGGGTTGGTCGGAACAGTCGACTCACCCTCGTTCCCTTCTCCCCGTTTGTCCCGGGGAACCCTGGGAAGCCCAGAGAGCCCTGAAAAGCAGCGATGAACGGAGTGAGTGAACACGTGACATGACATGAGAACAGCGAGTGGGAGATTGCGTGTCTGATGGTCTCACCTTGGGTCCTAGCCTTCCAGGGTAGCCAGGAAGTCCGGGCACACCCAGTTTACCCTGGAATCAGACATCACCGTTAGCAAGGATTACATCACCTTTGACCAGCAGTCAACAGATGCCTCTGTGTTTTACATAAACAAATGGGCACTTCTGCTGTGTTTGGCTACGCACTCGTTATTGTCAATGAGATTTACACGTGACCAAAATACCTCAGGCCACCACTGGTTTAAATAGCACAAATGGCTAAAACACTTTTAAGAGGTAGGAATCGTTTCCACAAGACCAAACATCAGCTAAGGTATAATTCCTAATTAATGCTGAAGTAGATAAAGACGCAAGAAGTTTTGATTGTTAAAATATCTGTAACCTGGTATTTAAAAAATACATCTCATAATTGCTTCTGGACCTACCTTCTCACCGACCAGTCCGAGCGGTCCAATCTCACCGGGCGGTCCGACACGGCCCTTTGGCCCCTCGGGGCCATCCTCTCCCCTGGGCCCAGACACTCCTAGCTCTCCCTGTGAGCGAGGTAGCACACAGCTATCATGGCGGATTCAGGCTCTCAGCTAACACATTTAATATGACAAGCAATGAACCTAAATGTAATGCGAGATAAATCCGCTTTCTGCATTTCTTTGATCCAGCAGTGAACAAATCTATCAATCTTCTTCTCACCCTGTCACCTTTGATACCAAAGTCTCCCTTGATTCCAGGGAAACCATCTTCACCCTAGAGGATAAAAGACATCCAAAAAGGTCAAGTCCCAGATATGCCCTGCATGACAACTACACAACTACACAACCTGGTGTGTGTGAGCCCTATAAAGCCATATGAATGTGTTGCAAATGTCTCATAAATTCATGCATCAACCACTAACCTTCTCTCCCTTGTGTCCTTTCAGACCGCGGATTCCTTGGATACCCTGTCACAAAAGAAGCCGACAGTTGGCGTACAGATAAGATGAGCAGTGTCCGGGTAGTGCGAGTCAAAGTTTCCTTCATTTATTTACATACAAATGATTACAACAAAGACCTGAGCAGGTGAGAGAAGGAAAGGGGCAGAGAGGTATCCAAATGTTTCCCGATAGCTAAACTATTATCAAAACCACACTCCATTATGCACTATCACGATAATATCGTGACAACAACCTTTTTGTTTGTTTTGTAGTAATCGCACTAACCTTGATGCCACGAGGGCCAGGATAGCCAATAGTTCCCTGAGGACCACTAGGACCCTATAGGAAGGAAAAATGTCACATTAGGGTAAATATAGGTTGAATACAGTAGACATATTGATTTATAATACAGTGTAGTGCACTGTTGAATTCCTCGGGGGGGCGACATTGCACGCACAAATATGAATAACACAAAATGTGAAAAAACAAACAAATGAAAACCTAATATATATTTTAATAATCAACATGGTTGTGTTTATAGAAGAACCAATGAATTCACTGAAACGTAATTCAAGACACTGCATATTAGAGCATAAATATCCTATAATAGTACATAGGACATAAGTACGTAATGACAGGCATTATGACACCTACCTGGTTTCCCTTGGTCCCGGAAGGCCCCTCCTTTCCTGGGTGACCCTAAGACGGTAGGTACCAAACAGGGGGTCAAGCTTCAAACACGACTTTCAAGTTACCGTATTTTTATTTCACAGTCAAAGGAAACTCACAGGAGGGCCGTCGGCTCCCGGCATTCCAGGGAGACCTGGTTTCCCTGTAGGTCCCTGAAGGAGGAGGCAAGTGTTGAAATGACTCTTCACTAGTCAGTAAGACATCACTGTTACACTACACATTCACAACGGCACAAACACCTTCGAAATGTTGATTTCTAACCTTCCATTGCGTATATACTGATTATGTGTGTCTCTCAGCGGCACGATATCATAAACTCGTCATCTCCCCTCCCTTATCAATATCTATAAGCTAGTGTCGCTTTAACCCGTATGGCAGTGAATGTTAGGAGGTACTGGGGCTGGTTTAGGTCTCTCACCTTCTCCCCCGGTGGTCCGATGGCTCCCTGAGGCCCTGGCATCCCCTGGGAGATGACACACACACACACACACACACACACACACACACACACACACACACACACACACACACACACACACACACACACAGATGACACATTAGACATTAGCGCTACATCCATTTAACAAATGACAGACCTTCCACCAGACAGTACATCATATGTATTATGTCAGCAACTGTTTGTATTTGCAGCGTACAATAACTTCCTGTAGAAAAAGATCATGACATATACTGTGAAAAAGTAATACTCTCAAATGTGCCTTTTCACCTTTAATCAAATAGTTGTCCGTGTTTTGATCCAAAGGGAATATTTTATTGCGATCGACTGACGCGCGCATTAAATCAAGCAAAATACTTTTTCACGTTTCACCTCATTGCTCGTTGATTTATGTATTTTAAATCAACATGAATGTATTATGTATTTATTGCATGTAGATCCAAATCTCATACAATGCAGATATTATGTATGTGTGATATGTATTTCCTATGTTTGTATGTGTCACAATTAATGCTGCAAAGGGACGCCTTCATCAACGCTAACGTTTTCTAAAGTGAGCCGCACCATGACTACAACCAGCCCCTCATTGTATATTATGTATAGATATCTCCCTCTTCTAGCTGTTTACCTGAGTTCCTGAGGTCCCCTGCTGCCCTGGGGGGCCAGGCTCTCCTTGTGGTCCCTAATAAAAAGGGAAGAATTTGATTTAAAGAAGTGATATTGACATTGTATATGAATGTGTGTTCTACAGAACAATGCCAGTGAACAATGGGGTCTTTAACAGGTTGACACTAACCAGGTTCCCTTTAGGACCATGGGGCCCGTCGTTTCCGCGCACACCCTGGGCGGAAGAGAAGATGCGATCATGGCAACATTAAAGAGAACAACAAACCCACAAAATCAAAAGATTAAAAGGTACTTTGAGAAGATTCCCACAATTTCCCAATCAGTGTGCATGTTTTTGGAACGTATAAGGGAAATGAAACCAACAGCCATAAAGTTGTCATTTCATTGTTATGATTTGAAACGCTTGCCAGGTCAGATTTGCTGCAAACTCTAATCTAATCCACACTCTTGTCACTGGAGAGTGGAGGTGGCTCTTTCTGAGGCAACGGGGCTCATGGGAAATACAGTCTTCACTCTGGGAAACTCCCATAGTGCCTTTAATATTCACCAACAGACATGTTAATATAGGTAGTAAACGGAGAGATAAGTTAATAACGTAAGCTCCAAGCTCTGATATAACCACGCCCATGGAAGGGATAAAAAAAATATGTGTTGACCTTAGCAAAAGAATGCATCTTATTCTATTCTTCGAAACCATAAAAAAAACACATGTTTTCATATTTTTAGTGGCCACAGTGGGAACATCCCTGGCAGTGTTAATGCCATGGTTTACCCAACAAGATCCACACACCACAAACTATATATTTGGGAACAGTGCTGGCGATCGAGTTTTCTTTTGGATTTAGGAGAATCACCAGGGATTTTGGCCCTTTTTACTAAAATACAGCACTTCATTGCAGGAATTCAAGCCATACAAATGTTATATATAAATATATTGCATAAATATACTGTCCAAGGGCCAGATAGACATTCCGTTCATGACCCTGTGTGATATTTAGTATTGTTTTAAGGTGGAACCATCACATCCGCAGTGTTGTTTTGGTAAATGCTACTATGGTCAGCTAGGGATAAACCAATGTTCCTTAAATAAAAGTGGCACCACATGGGTAAGCTAGTCTGTTGGTACTCACAGGAGATCCGGGGATTCCAGGTGGCCCTTTGGGTCCCAGCAAACCACGGGGTCCCTATACAGACAGAGTGAAACACACACACACACACAGCATTGGCAGAAAGTCAGTAAATTGCATATAAAACCTCAACACATATTACTAATATTATTGCTCAGAGGTTCTCCTAAGCACACCAGGGGGCGCTCTTTACTAAGCATATGGTTGACGCTGACCGTAACACGGCTGCAACTTCTGTGCAGCAATCAACGCCTGACTCATAATCACTAAGCAGGAACATCCTCTGACACAAGCGTCTCACACTGGAACTGCCCGGGAACCACATGGCTCCTCTTTATTAATATAAACTACTGCATAGCATAGCCTTTAGCATTTCCTCAGCCAACGAAGCCACATCTGCAGTAACGCTAGGACTAGCAAACATGACATACTTATAAATAAACACAGTGTGTGACAGAGGGGCGCTAGTCAGATAGATGTAAAAAAAAACCAGTAAAAACAGTAACAAAAAAAATTAAATAGAAGTGAATCAGAAGTCATATTGGACCGTGTCGTCATGGAAACACTCACTGGTTCACCTGGGAGACCCCGGGGCCCGATGTCTCCATCGTCTCCCTGTAAACCGACACATGGCAGATTATTGGCATTGGCAGTCGGACAACAGAGCGGACGTGCGGGTGATGATTAGGACGACTCAGCATTCTACTGTCTCGGTTCTTACCCTCTCTCCGTCCTCTCCGACAGGCCCTGGTGGGCCCATGTTTCCGGTGTCACCCTGGACAGATACAAAAAAATAATAGGAGGAACGTTTTTTAATACTAAAAACAATAATGGAGGAATTAAATAGGGAATAAGAAATTCTGTAAATATCCAAAGGTTCAATGGCTATTTATATTATATAAACCCAAGAACATACACACAAAAATGTCAACAGAGTTGGTGGCAGCACATGCAAACACCTGCATATCTGGCCCCGGGGCTAGGCTGCTTTTTGAGGCTGATTGGTTAAGCATTGGTCGATTAAGCTATTTTATAGCACAATCGGTAGCATTATGTATCAAAATGTAGCACAGCAACAGAGAATTCACAGTTCCCACTCTACGAAACAGTGAAGGAAGTTTGAAGGCTGCAGAGACATAATATTAGACACATTATAAAAACCTCCAATCATCGTGACGAGATTTTATTGTCATTTTGGACCGCGTCTTTGCACTGAAACCACAGTTATCCCCATACGTCTGCCTGGATGTGCTGGTGTCATGTAGGTAGTGGGGGTTCTAGTCTCCGTACGGTGAAAGGCCGGTGGTAGCGCTAATGCAGACGCAATGAGGATTTTGTTGGGCGGAAGGTGGTTCTTCTCTTGCCTGGGCGCGTTCGCTAATTCCACAAAACTAAATATATGCATGTGTATTACGGTGGTTTATTAGCGGTGCCATATTTGCGCACTTGGCGACTGTGCACTTCTTGAAAAAAGACATCAGTTTTGATCGATGGTTCCTCCGGGGAGAAGCTTTTCTACCGCTCTGGACTTTCGTCGTCTAATTACGAAATTGGCAGTTGGCCGAGACAGAGAGCGCTCTGCTGTTAAAGGGAATGAGAGGAGCTGATTTGATTGGCCGTAAATGAAGACAGCCCCCACCACTCCTACTGATAATGTATTCGTTCTAATCCAACCCTTTTACAACTGCGCCGCTGTTGCCACATGTCCCGAATTTAGCAAAAAAGTATTGGCCATACCTTAGATGGACTTGCGCCGTGCGCCTCCGTTTGCGCCTTGACCGGGAAACTAGGGCCCATAATGTCCCCAGGCCAATGTCAACATGACCAGTTTGATTGAGTGATTTGTATTCTGACAGTTGATTGATTTGGACTTACCCTGTGTCCCTTGTCGCCGGGCAACCCAGGCAGACCATCGAAGCCCCGGTCACCCTGAGAGAGACACACAAAACCACACACAAGTGTATTACGATAAATGCCTACAATACAATAAACTATAGCCTGGAGAAATAACAATTATTATTATTAGTTTTATTACAAATTGCAACAAAAACAATATTTTTTAGAGATAACAAACATCGCTAGATTGTCGCTAGAACAGGGAATAAAGATCCCAATAAAGAACCCTTCAGACAGACAATGTTTATTTTGCAACTAAGCGATTGTAACCCCAAGGATTAAGATAAAGTTACATTTGGATTAAACTACTGAAATTAACAGTTGGGGTTACCTTGGTTCCAGTCTCTCCTGGCATTCCCCTGCCGCCATCAGCTCCAGCACGACCCTACGGCAGAAGATAACAAAAATAGAATCATTAGAAACGAATATCTCAACTGCCAACTTCCAACATAATGACATGATTCTGGCTTGTACTGATTACCATAGCTCAGTTGCGATGCTTTGTGGGCGGTCAAACGACAAGAAACTGAACACAAGAAACTGAATGTGTTTTAAATACTCACTCTTCTTCCTGCTTTGCCCGGAGGGCCCATCATACCCTGAGTCCCCCTGGGTCCCTAACAAATGACAGCAGAAAGGTACATTGGATAGGATCAAGCCATTGTGTGAAGATGTGAGCTTGTTTCCATGAACACAACGCGTAGATGCCTGTGTCTCTGGATGACAGCAAACGTGCGTGTCTCTGTGTGATGCGAGTATGCACGTGTATACAAACATGCCTATAGTAGGTGTACTGTATGTTCGTTCGTTTCACTCTTACATGAGGTTTTGTGTGTATACACGTGTGTGTAGACGAACACGCTACAAATGTGTATGCACCATCAACGTACTGCATGTGACCTGTGTGTGTGTTTGTGTGCACGTACGGGCAGACTGTGCATGTGCGCATTACAGCATTGGTTTCTCCTATGTGAGCTTGCGCAAGCTCGCGAGTGTGCCTGTGTGTGTGCATGCACGTGAGGGCAAGGTGTCCGCGGGACTGAGACAATGCTGTGCTAGTCCACCTGAGGGCCGGGGTCTCCGCTCTCTCCCTTGAAGCCACTGCTTCCTGGCGTTCCCTGAAACAGACGCAGTCAGCATCAGTCCAACTGCTGAAGCACCTCTCATCGGTGCGTGGAAGTGCAAATAAAGATCAGAGCAGTGGGCTGGGTGTCTGGGGACGCCCGGGGAAGCCCGGGGACACCCGGGCAAAAGGTCCCGGGTTTGAGCCCCCGGCATGGGCCGGCCTGTAAGCATCCTTTCCAATTAGCTTCATTCACCTCGCCTACGTACCATTAACCTGAATTAACGTAACGTTGGGAGGCAGCGACGTGAATGTTCTCCCTAATGGAACCACTGGGCATGCTGACGTCATGCAAGGGCATTTAGTTATCATTACGTAGCCTTACCGTGGGCCCAGTGCGACCGGTGAATCCCATTGGTCCAGGAGGTCCTTTCAGAGCCATCTGCAGACAACAAGAGGTCCAGATTACCGATGACCGCATGCGGTTCGCGTGATGTTAGCCAAATACAGGAATACCAAGCTTGTAATATTGTGTCTTTGTATTCGGGTGCGATGGTCAAATTAAATGTTTTGTGTCTCTGCTATATAATTTATAATACCGTATTTTATACTGCACTGTTCTTTAGTGCTTTATTGAACAAATAAACAAAGTCAAAAGTTCACACTACGATAGTACGAGGTAAAGGACTAAAATACTAAAATAATAACTTAAAATAAGTTCTCACCTGCATCTCTGTCTCTCTACAGTATAACTTCTAGTCACACTATCATAAGAGGCTAACATGGTCTCATTGCCTTGCACAGTGGTTTGGCACAGTAATTAAATGTGCAGTAAAGACAGAAATGACAGATATAGCTTATTCAACCTTCTTCTACTGCATGTAAACATGTTGCTAACCAGCGTTGGGCCCTCAGTACTTACTCTGGCCTGGGACAAAATGGCCGCGGCCTGAGCTTCTTGTGCAGACACAGAAGGACCTTTATCTCCACCACTCTGGCCAAAGCGGAACTAGCAAGAGAGACGGACACCACATAAGAAGAACAACAAATTGACTGTAGATGCATCAACAGGTCATGTGACCCCCCCCCCTAAAGGAACCAAAGGTCAAAGGTCACTCACAGGCAGCATGACGGAGGTCCCAGGGGGCCCGGGTACGCCGTCGGCTCCGGGCAGACCATGCCTACCAGGGGGGCCCTGCAGGATGAAGAAATGGAGACATGGGGGGCTTAAGAACACAGCCGCGTTCTGTGTCCTCCCACAGGAATCTGTCCTACAGGAGCTAAAGACTCACCCGCTCACCAGGGTCACCGACAGAGCCAGGGGGTCCGGAGGGGCCCGCGGGGCCACTAGGACCCTGAGAGACAAGAGCAGCACAGTGGAAGGTCATGGGTTTGAACCCCGGTGTTGGCCTACCTGTAAGTATTCTCGGGCAAGATGCCTAACCCCTATCTGCTTAATGCTTGCAATTGGATTCGTTGTAAATCCCTTTGGATAAAAGCCTAATTCAATTAAATTTAACTGAATATAATCCAGAGAAACCACTATTTCAAATACCCGATGCGCTATGGCCCGACAGAATGCTCAATTGCGTTTGGTTAGAGGGTGTATGCTACGATGTAGTTCAAGTTTGTTAATTATTTGGATCCATTTTGTAGAAGCAACCACCCTACACTTTGCGTTGGGTGGTTCTAGGCCTCTGCGTCATTAAAATAAAACACTTTTGTATCCTTAAATCCACAGTTTGACTCACCACGGCTTTAAAGGCCCAACACCCTCATACATGGCAATATACAAACTAAACTAACTAAAGCAGACATAGGGCTGCTAACATTGTATAACTGCCAAATGTTTACCAGCATGTAAGGAATCTTTGGCACAAAGAAGGCTACTACAATCCTAGAAAGGTATATTTGTATAAAATGTGTTTCTGAATGTGGCAATACAGGTTAGCAGATAGGATGTCGGATGTCAGGCTCTACTTACAGCTTGTCCCTCTGGCCCAGGGGGTCCTTCAATCAACATGCCCTGGAGAGCAGAAAATGAAGTGAGAACAGCAACAACAGACACGGACAGCATCTACTAAATGGTTAGCTATCACAACCTAGCATCCTTCAATTGAATGCTAAAGAAACGTCTGCTAATGTTTTTAAAATTCATCTAACTAATAGATTTGTATATTCATATAAGAAAGAAAGAAAGAAAGAAAAAAGAAAGAATGAAAGAATACGGGGAGTTTTTAATGCACATCAACTTTTCATGGATCAGTATTCTTCATATTAGTGGAATCAGCTCAACCTGAAGTGAAATTGCACTTGAAACCATGATGTTATCAATATTTTTGAGTAAATCAACATTTTACTTGACTTTAATGACTTGTTAGAATGGACATATTATGCAGAGGTTCTTATCCCTCCAGCTTTAAATATAGTATATTACACTGGATGTGTAGCGAGCCAGTCAGATTTGGCCCCAGGTGTGACATCGCTTCTGGATTGTGGCCAATCATCTCTAACATATCATTCCTCTCCAAGTGAGATAGCCAATCATTTCGGAGCTGTGTTAACAAAAAAAGTGCAACACCAACTGACTGAAATGTTCAGCTCAAAAGGAGAAAATGTCCAAAATGACAGTTGGAAGTTGTAATGATAGGGGCCCTTTAATACATCATATTAAACAGAGTGGTTTAACTCACGGGCTCCAGGACCGCAGGCTCACCCTTTTCCCCTTTCTGGGCTCTGACAGAGGCCTGAGGAAAACACACATGTAGCCAACAACATGGTGCAGTCAGTACAGAGGTCCTCATACACCACACACATTATATAGAAATACAACTGTATGGTGTGTACAGTGTACAAGACACGAGTAGACAAGACCACAGGTATACAAAGACAAATTCATCAAACATTACAAACATCAGAACCCATCACTTTACTGAAAATGCATTTTCAATACTTCTCTCCACTGTATGGAGAAACTGTATTGCAATGTTAAACCTATTCTATTGTTTAGCAAAGAGTGTATAAACCCAAACTCAGAACCTGTTTTGCCCCCTGATATGGGTGCGGTGCAGAGTTTGGTCCAAATACCAGTGGTGCCTTGGTTCCGTATTACTGTTTGTCCATTGCCACAACATTCAGAGTTATTATGAAGCCATACACAGATATTCAAGGCATTAAACGAACAAGCCTTATTCCTGTTTATTAGCTGGACTATTAAATGCCTCTCTGTGTATGTATATTAGTCCTGCTATTGCATTATACACACGGTATAGAATAAATCTCAATCACTGATGCATACACCTGGTCTTGGGTAAAATAGTATTTGAATTGCATACTAATGCATTTTGCTCTGAGCTTGATTGAGCTTGTCTGAATAGGGAAACTTACTTACAGGATACCAACCAGTACGGCAAGTACAGTACAGTATCCACAAACTGCAACAATCGGCATTAACAACCACCATGTGGCTCCAAAAATAGGCTATTTGAAGAAAATAAACTCAAATAAACTCAAATACTGATCCATAAAGACCAGGATACAGCGTTGATTGATTTAAAGAGATTAGGCCGTTTTATTTAGCCTGTGAAGCTAAACGACTTACGCCTCCCTCGTCTGTCACAGCGGACAAGGCGGGGCCCAAGTTGGCCTCTACCTCTACGGCCTCTGGCAGCGGGTTGCTGTAGTCCCCATAGGAATAGTCGTATTCCTTCAGGCCCACGTCGCCGGTCACATACTCCTCTGTGAAGGGTTCCTCACCCTCAACGCCCTTGGTGGCCTCTCCCTCCTCCTCCACCTTGGCCTTGGGGTGGGTTCGTAACAGCCACGGGGCGGAGCCGGGCGAGAGAACGATGGAAGTGAACGGAAGAAGAGTGACCAAGGATGAAAAAGGAGGGAAAAGATAGATTGACAGGAAAGTTGAAGGGTGTGACAAGGAGAAACAAGAGTAAGGAGTAAAGAAATAAAGAGTAAAGTTTAAGGGAGTAATCAAAGAAGAGGAGGGCAAACAGAAAGGTGAGAGTCTTACCTTTGACAAATAGACAAAGTCAGTTGCTCACAGGGGATATACAGCAATACGATATCTGGCCCATAAGGGGCAGAAACAATTGTCTTCTTTATCTACCATAACTTTGTCCTGACTTACCCAACTGAATCAAGGACATTAGCCTTATCACCTACCATTGCACTTAGGATAGTGTGTGTTTACATCAAAGCATATGCGTAGTCAACAGCTTGTGTGTTAAGGAAAAATTAGTTTGAAAGGTCATATTATAATTTTCTGTACCCAACACCTGCTACATCTCTCAGCTTTAAATTAACCTTTTTTATTGGCAGTGGATATTCAGCGTCATTTTAGCTTCCATGCACTCAAATTGGTCAAATCCTAAAGCGGGGCCGATCTGATCCGACACCTGATCTTTAGCGTAATAGCTTAAGTTAATAATCTCTGACCTTATACCTAACAAATGATTTTGGTGTAAATCTAGGTTTATAGCCACTCAAAACCATTGAGAATACCGTTATTCCACAAGGCTTGACAGATACACCCATTTCTAACCTGATGTAAATAGTGGTTGACTTACCAACGCCATCAGAGGGCTTTTTCATACAAAGTGACTTGGGTAAGAAAAATATACTCACCTTTTAAATATACCCTTTTAAAAACCTAAAACACACAACACTGACATAACACTGCTTTGTGAAAACAATAAATTGTTGCTATGTGCTATGCTATGCAAAGCTTTTAGAACCATATTGTTTCTATATTTTACTTACCATGACTGATTTAAGAATAAAAATCCAGCCCCGTTCACTTCGAAATTTTGCCAAGATTTCAATAAAATCCAGTAATTAAATAATCACATTGAATATTGACTTATTATAAAGCTGCAGACTTTACATGTCACGGTTTTCATGAGAAATTCTTGACGCTACATGAAACATAAAATCAGTTCAAACATATAGGTAAAGCTAATGCTATGGTAAACAGATGTGGTAATATAACCAAAATATGGAGACTCTAAATTGTGAAAAAGAGATTACAGATTGTGATGGTTAACAGAGATAGTAGGCCTCAACTACTGTACCCTCACAAAATGCTGTTAGATTGGTTGTCAAAGAGGAATGCATGATAACCATCCACTGTTATTGCTCTGGTTAAAATTGTATATCAAATATTCCTATTCAACTCTCTTTTTCCACAAGAGTTTTGTTTCTCTTGTTGTCAAGGAAAAGGAGAGCCACGTGGGAATGCTTGATGATACGAGCAGATAAATGTGGTGCCTTCTTCTTTGAAAATGTTGGGCAATTATGTCTTGTCTCTTGGCACAGGTGCCAACAAAACTGTTAAGTATGGTTAGAAAAGTGTAGTGAGAGAAAATGTTATAACTGTGTGGTTACACTACAGGGACTGGGCTCACCACCATACAGATTATGATCTTTTCAAGATGGAATTTTATTTTTTAAACATGATTGATCTCACCTCAATTTTTTTTTTCCCAAGAAAACTACTTACACTGAACCCTTCTGGTACTTACATGTATTTTGTTTTTGTTTTGTTTTGTTTTTTACCTGGCCAGTGGTCACTTCTTGTCCAATCACCTCACCCTCTGGCTGCGGGACCGCCTCCTCATAATAATAGTCCGTCTCTGTAGGGGTGTTGCCAGCCTCAGAATATTCAGTATCTACATCCTGATTGGTCAAGTTGACAGGAAGTGGTGGGGAGCAGGGAGGAAGTAAGCAGATTTGATTGGAAGAGCGCGGTTAGTTAAAAGTCTGTCAGTTTGAGTTAAAAGAAAAGGATGGCACACATAATAAAATAGCGGTTGCCTGAGTAAAAATAAATGGCAACTCACATTTATTAAAGAAACTTCACATTAGATAAGAAAATTCAGCAAGTTTTAAAATCTTGATGACTATAAATAGTGCCATTGCCTTGTGCAAAATTTAGGGAGTCATCAGGACAAGTTTGCGAAAATTTCTTATTGCATTGTTGAACAAATCTGGCTTTCAAAAGCCCACAGCGGCACGACAGAGTCATGAAGGGGTTATGAGTCTGCTCGTATTTGTGTCAGGAACGGGAGCGGAGAGCCTCGGAGCTTGACCATTCCTCACGATGAAAACGACATCCCTTGATTGGCGTTAGATGTTTCGTTTTCACCGCAGAGCAAAGTTAGAGCAGCAACCCCACAGATAGCAGCCACACAGAACTGACTTTAGGTATTGAAAAGTAACACCCAAAATACGCTACTTACCCCCGAGCACATTTCTGAACCTCATTGGTCATATCTCACTCAAGCCCAGTTAGTTCCATAAGAGGCAAAACTGCACATAAAATTAAACTGAACTCCCGATCTTAGCACATACAAAGAAATATCTGCCTAGTAGCTTTTCTGTGAGGCTGCTTCATTCATATTTAAAACAAAATATGACCGAAGAGTAGGAGTCGGGAGAGACAAGACAAAGGTACTTTAAAGAAAAGAAAGGATGGAAGTGTTGTGTTGCCTGCACTGTGTGTCGGTAGTGTGACGGTATTTGCGTTGTATCAGGTTCAGCTCTGCTGTGTCACAGAAACCCATGCTCATTCAATGACTTGCACAGTAAAGGTTTCGAAAAAGACACCACGACGCACTTTGGATGAATTCAGGTCCTCAGATCCAGATTTAGAGACTTGAAAGGAGGGGGGATTGGGGGGGTTGAAGGGAAGTAAAGAGACGTCAGACTGTCAGCCATGCTTCAAAGTGACAGTCTGTGTACGATGATATCATATAGAGGTTTTGGTGATCGCAAAGATCATATGATATATCAACGGTTGAGAGGGTCCAGTTGGTACGAGCCAACTGCCACTCTGAAGACCAGGTAGAACAACATCAACAATTTACTCCAAAATGAATTGCTGCATACCTAACTATCACATGATTGACATATCTATGTGATTAGATATAGGTAAACATTTCAATTACAAAGGTTTATCAAAGAAAGTGGACTATTGATGTCATTTTGCCCACATCATTTTATGACTAGGTTTCAGCTGCATTTCAAAGATTGTAGTAAACCCGGGATGAGGAAAGACCTGGTAACCCGATGGGACAGGTGGGACATACAGCTTTGGACCACGGGCCATTCTGTTGTACCTGTTGATAACCGTTGCCAGTTTTCTTTGCCGGAACGATGGTGCCACTGAGTGCAGTCTTGAAGGGCGGGAAGGGATTGTGCTCCGATTTGACGTTATTAAGGTCCACCACCACGTTCGGTTTCCCTGGTTTGGGAGAGGTTGGAGGTGCAGGGGCAGGTGTGGGAGTCTCTTTCTTTGAGATAGGCTTTTGAGTGATCACAGTTTTAACTTTGGTGACTTTGACCTCCGCCTTGACTGTTTTTGCTGTCGGAGCTTTGGTTGCCAAAGCCTTTACAGCTTTTGTGGAATCAGGCTTTGGTGCTTTTGTAGGCTTCAGGGTCTTGGCAGTGTCTACATTGGTTTTGGTTTTAGTAGTGGTTTCAGTTTTTCCCAGTTTCACTGCACCATTACCATTAGCTTTCTTATCCACCACAGCTGTAGCTTTGCCATTAGCCCCGCCATTTACTTTATTCTCACCCTTGCCATTAACCTTGACTTTAACCTCCACCGGTGCCTTGCCATTAGCTTTAGCCTCTCCGTTGACTTTCTTCTCCGAAGCAGTCTTTACGTTACCGTTAGCCTTAGCTTGAACAGTGGCTTTGCCGTTGGCCGTCTTTTCCGCAGAGGTTTTTCCGTTGCCATTTCCACTGGCCTTCTTCTCAGCAGTGACCTTGCCGTTGTCTTTTCCATTAACTGCACCGCTTACCTTCTTCTCAATGGTGACTTTACCATTGCTATTCTTAGCTGGGGCAGGGGTGGGCTTGGGCCTGGCGGCTACAGTGGGTTTTGTCTTGGAGAGGAGGACCTCTACTGTAGTGGGCTTAGTTTTGGATGGTTTGCCCGCGGCAGACTTTGGTGCTCTGGTGGGCATAGGTGGCTTGAGTACAAGCTTTTTGGCTAGCACCGCCTTGGCTGGCTTGGCTGGAGTGGGTTTGGTTTTAACCGGGGCAGGTTTAGTGGGGACTGGCTTTCCGTTGGTTGCCTTCTTCTATTTTATTGGTTGATTGAGTTGTTGTGATTGTGTGGGTGTGTGTTGCCAGAGACAAGGAGAGCGTGTGGAGGAAGGTGTAGAGATGGAGATACACGAAGGGGTTGGGAGGGGATAAAAAGCACAAACAAGGGAGGGACAGAAGGAGAGAGAAAGACAAGGATGGATGTTTTGAGACACAATGACATAAAGATGGCTAAGGCTTGGATGATTCACTGAGACCGTTCAGGCATTGCTGGATACAGCCGTTTCAATGGTCATTTAAAAATATTGAACTACAACATATGAATTATTCAGAAAATACTGAGCACAAGAGGAAATTTGGGATGTGACAGTTTAGTAAATTTAACAAACGGACGAGGCTGATCTCTCCAGTAATGCCATTCTCCATATTAAATGACAAAGCAGCATCTTGTTGGCTTGCTATTAAAGATCTGGAGCCTGGGATTTTGCAGAGGCACTGGGGGTTTGACTGGTCAGGTAAAGCTTATGCCCAACACATACAGTACCAACACACACACACACACACACACACACATAAGATACTTCACTTATGAGCCCAGGTTTAGTTTTTGCGCGCGCGCACACACACACACACACACACACACACACACACACGCACACACACACACACACCTTACTGATGCCCTGAGCGGTCCAACTACTAAGAGAGAGAGAGTTGTTAGTCCTCAGCCAAAAGCAGATGCATGCATACGAGACCAGCAAGCACATCCGTGCCAGTGATGGTCAGTACTGCAATACCTGATTCCCGGCACACAGAGTAAACTTCTGTATGCATCCCACTACACATGCTGCTAGAATACAAGTTAATACTGCTCATGCAAAAATATATAACAAACATGGGATACGGCAAGCTCTAAACATGTACCAGGAGAGCTGGATAAACAGGCCATCACGCAGAATAGAGACTCAAACGAATGCAGAACACTGGACTGCTTAGAATACACAATCAGAATTGATGAACTGTGGCATACATGTATATTACGTGTATATTATGTATGCCACACAACCATGGACGCATAAACCAAGAAAAATACATTTCCAATGATTTGAGTTTATGTTTACAAATGGACGACACAGACAAACAATAGTTCCATGCGAGGTGCATTCTCCAAGGCAATCACAAGATCATGCAGATAACGATGACAATACAGAAACAGATTGTAGTCGTCAAATAGTATTACACATTTATTTTAGGATTCATTTTAGTCTACTTTGCAACGCGGATTGAGTTTGTCAAAGAGACAAAAAATGATGGCTACAGACAGTCACAGCAGCGTATGCTTAAAGTATAAGCCCCAACCATTTGTTGCTCCACGTAGATGAAACAAACGCTAGGTCTTCACCCATACACTATTTGACCCAGGCCTGTCATAGCTACGTTAATGTCTTTTCATGTTGATCACAGACACCCATGCATCCATATAACCAGTCAGTTTAAAAGACATTACTGTGGTCATGGTGACGTCAGATGACAACTTCTATCCATGTAAGAAATGGAGAGGTGTTGGGTTTTGCACAAGATGGTGTGTGTCTGTGCGTGTGCTGCAGTACAGCAATACCTAACCCCCGGTGCCCCCAACAAAACTACAAATAAACACACACACATAACACACATGTAAATAACACACAGACAACAAATCACGGGCAGCATTGTTAACAAAGAAACTAAGTGAGAGTTTGCGGCGAATTCTTTAATAAAACCACAATGGCTTGTGGACACACAAGGGCGACACAGGGAGATGTAGTGATAAGAGAAAGAGAGGCACTTGAAACTATCTCTCTTTCTATCTCTTTAGTTTTAGAAAGTTGAATGTAAATGAAACAAACACAAATACAGAGAAACATTTGGACACTGTAAAGTGCCCGCAAACGGAAACGGCTCTGATTAAATTGTGCATTGTTGAATGACCTGCATGTCTCTCTCTCTCTCTCTCTCTCTCTCTCTCTTATATTCGATCTCTCCCTAATCCCTCCTTCGTATTGCACCTCACTCTCGCTCCCTCCTTACCTGTAGATGGGGGTGGGGCAAGGGGGCCGGAGAGGAGGGGACTTCCTCATAATAATAGGGGTATTGATGTGATGATGATCAAAGTACTGAGGGAGATGGAGAGATGGAGGGATGGAGGGGATGGAGGCGTGGAGCAGTGAACAGAAGGAGGGGTGGAGGTCCAGCAGGTAGCGAACGGATGGAGAAGAGGGCCGTGTGCAGGGATGAAGAGGAGGAGGATGAAGAGGTGTACACGGAAAGGAGGGAGAGGGTGAGCTAGCGTGTTAAATAACAGAAGAGGGGTGACATGGGGGGGGGAGGAACAGACCTTTTTCACTGTGACCCGGAAGTGCTACCCAACAGGGCTCCACTTTCTTCCTGTCCCGTCTAAATGAATTGTTGAAGTCTCTGTGTCCACTCAGGTGTTTGGAGGTAATGTGGCTGATTAGACTTGTTCCCAGGTGTGGGCTTGTTCAGTCTCTTTCAGCATATGACAGTTTGGCATTATAACCTCAGCTAACTTCTGACAGAGTCTACAGTCAGTCTAATCAGCCAAATAAATTAGGAATTAAGTGGGAATTAAGATTTTCTCTGTTTACAGGCTAGACAGGAAGAAGGTGTACCCCTCTTCGGTAGCACTTCCGGGTCACTATTACTCACAAGAAGAGAGAGGCAGGTAGATATAGACACAGACACAGCGTTGGAGAGGATAACAAAACACAGTGGTTTGTTTCTATTCATCTGAAGGGCTCTGTGCTGTTGCATAAGACATCATGTTGTCCCCACACACACACACACACACGCACACGTACACGCACACAAACACATGACTTTGATGAATGAGGAAACAGCAAGAGCAATGGGTAAAGCCAATGAATACAACCACGTTGATTTGTATTCATTCACAAAGCAGTCATCTCAACAGCGTCAACCTAACAGGGCCCGCGACGCCTGGTACGGTGACAAACACATTTAATATCGATAGAAAATCAGGCACGTTCAATAATTCATAATTGTGGACCAGATTCACTTTTGTGACATAGCTGAGAGAACAGACAAGGTTTGGACGATGTACACAACCAGTCTCAGAAGAGGCTACACCTTAAGCCATCTTTATGCCCAGTTCTTCAAGTTCTTAATTTACCAAGACAACCAATCAGAATCTAGGTAAGAGTCCATGACTTATGGACCTGATAGGTTCCCTTTCCTTCAATCCAAGGGGGGGGAAAAAAACAGACACTATGTTCCAATAGTGGAAAGGATCACGAGCTAACTGACTACTGTTAACTGCTGCGACTCAAAGCTTGTATATTTTAGAGATATGATTATTCAGTTGTTTTTACAGACACAAAGCGGGGGAAGATGTTGGAGGGATACAAACTGTTGTTGATGACGATTATTGCGCAAGAAGACAGAGAGACAGAAACAAAGAGAGAGAGAGAGAGAGAGAGAACAGCACTTTGATGACACATCAGAAGAGTCAAAGAGAAACTGTGGACTTTGCTTCTCGGTTATTTTGGGGGATGTGATATACTGTCGCACACATAGAGAGACGGTATATCACACAGCTTCCTCAAACCCGCTCTACGCGATTCATTCAGAACCAGAGACACAAAAGTGTGCAGAGGTATTTCTGCTAGGTACAACTAGGCCTATTTTACAGACAGAAGTATTTTAAATAGTCTTCTGTGTTTAATCACGTGTTACAAACAACTACATGCAGGTAGAAACAATTAAACTTCACATTTGGTGTTTATACAATAGCAAACTAACACCATAGCAAGAGAAGAAGAAAGTCCCCAGATTCTGTTTGGTCTTGCTTCATCAGCGCTACAGGGGAAGTCTACGACCCCCCCCCCCCGGTGTATGAGAGCCAGGTGTGTTAGTGTAGGAACGCCCCCTATCTCTCCAGAATATACACTGCAGCCTCGTAAGGGGGACGGGGATTGTGAGCGGCGCTCGGCGCTCTTTTACAGTCGCGTTAAATGAGGTTGTGGAGGAGCTAGGTGCGCGTCGCTAGGTGCGCGTCGCTAGGCGCGCGTTGCCAGGCGCGCGTTGCCAGGCGCGCGTTGCCAGGCGCGGTGTCGTTCAGCGAGCGCGGTGGGCTACTCACGTATGCGTTGGGGTCCTGAGCCTGCGTCTTGGGCAGCGGGGAGTCGCAGTCGGGGCTGTAGTGCTCACAGAAGTCATAGGCAGCCTGGGCGTTGGAGGCGATGAGGAGCTGCTGGATGTCTCCCTGTCGGTGGACCACAGACAATATAAGACCCATGGGGCAGGATGTGCTGGTTCTCAAACTTGTTTGGCTTCTGTACCCCCCTTCCCGTTCCGTACCCCTTTACCGGACCACAATATATTTTTTAATATAAGCATATAAAAAGAGTATTGAATGAAAATGGTTGCTTCAAACCTGAAGACATTGCACGATAATACGTGTTAAACAATGTGCCCCTTTAATAGCTCCAGGAGAAAACAGATTGGCTATTATTCTTACCCCTAACCACTGGTCTAGTGGTCGACTTCCACCCGAAAAGGTTGTGGGTTCGATCCCCAACAAGCCCAGTCTACCTGTAGTGAGCAAGATGTCTAACCCCTATCTGCCTCATTGCAATTTGTAAATAAGACCGATCTACTTTAAAAAAAAAAAAAGCATTTAAGTCATTTTCCCACCTATGAACCACAAAATTACTAAACCACATCGTTATTTTAAAAACAGTATTAAAAGATAATAAAACAAATTACAACATTTGAATGTTGAAATGATCCCAAGGCCGCCCAGAAGGCTCCTTGTTGCCCCCTGGAGGTCCGTATTTAAGGTGTTATAATAACCTCTTGGGCCGCAGGCTGGACGCGTACACAGCCCGCTTGATTGACACCTCACGCCTCTAGCTCCATCGATGTTGAACCTGTCCGGCGGATCAGTTATGATTGATTGATTTACAGTATGCCCGGTTGACATCAGCGACTTGAAGACTGCCTGCCTTCAACCTGAGCTGTGTTCTGACCAGCCAGGTGACCTCAAACGCCTGCCTTTTCTATTAAACACCCATTAAGAGCTACTACCACCAACCTCTGGCCACCTCCCAGGAGGTCCACTAATCAGTCACTGCTCCCATCAGTCACTGCCCCAAAACGACCAATCAGAACAGCGAGCTCTTTGACCCATACGTGCCTGGAAGACCTCCTCATCAAGCAGACGCGCTCCGAACACGGTGATACCGTTGGTGTCGATCTCTGCGTTGTTGCCGCGGGGCAGAGCCTTGGTCATCGTCTTCTTACAGTCCATCAGCAGCGTCACGTTCTTCTTGGACACGGAGATGGCAATGCGGTGCCACCTACAGCCAGGGAGGAGGAACAGCAGGTAAATCATGTGGAATTCATTTGCGGGTGGAAGTGGACGTTTTCTAGTGAGTGTGGCAAGAGACTGGGGGGTTTGTGTTTGTGTGTGTGTGTGTGTGTGTGTGTGTGTGTGTGTGTGTGTGTGTGTGTGTGTGTGTGTGTGTGTGTCAACTGATGAGCAGTTTATATTATTTTCTGAAGAATTAAATATTGTCACTATCACAAAAAATAGTTTCTATAGAATAACACAATTACATCTTTAAAAAAAACAACCTTTACTTTACCCATTATTATACATAAAACGTGCTAAAACTTGCATCGCTTCAATAAATTCTTTTAGCATACTCTATATAATGTATCAACTGACACATTATTATGTATACATAATCAAGCTATAAAAAACCCACAGTCATTAAGCAACACACACACACACACACACACACACACACGCGCACAGACACACACAGACACACACAGACACACACACACACATATACAGACACACACACACGCACAGACACACACAGACACACACACACACACACATATACAGACACACACACACACACACACACACAACAGCTCGGCCCAATCTTTTGCAGGTTCGCTGGTTACTGACTTGCCGTCGGCCAGGTTGACCCCCCTGAACAGCGGGTAGTCCTCGGGGGCCGGCTTGCCGTTCTGGTCCTCGTACAGGAAGACCGGGGATCGGCCCAGCTCCACGCCCAGCTGCTGCACGCCCGGCTCGCTGTAGATGGAGAGGAGGAAGGCCTGGAGGCCCGCCTGGGCCTTCACCAGAGCCATGATGGAGAAGTTCTCTGGGAAACGACCTGGGAGGTGGAGAGAGAGAGAGAGAGAGAGGGAGAGGGAGAGAGAGAGAGAGAGAGAGAGAGAGAGAGAGAGACGGAGGAACAATGGAGGGGAACGGAGGGAGGGGGGCGTGGAGGAAACAGAAGGGTTATGTTGAGTGGACAGCGGAGAGGTTTTAGAAAATATTGTTTTTCCTCACAACCTGTGGGACAGGAGAGAAAAAAAACACTGAGGAATGGACAAGCAAGAGAGAAGGCGTGAATGAGGTGAATGAGGACAATACATTGGGAGGGTTCATGGGAAATTAAGACCCACCTGGATCTGTTTTGAACCTCTCTCAAACCCAAAACATGCTGAGAAAGATGGAGACGTGGTCGGGATGGAGAAGTGTAGGAAAGAAAGAAGGGGCAGGGGAAAATAAATTTGATGGGGGGGGGGGGGGCATTGTTTAAGATATGGAGGCAAGAAGATGTAAAAGTTAAGAGACAGTTGACAGTTGACAGTTGAGTGAGAAGATAAAGAGGGGTTGGGAAAGAGCTTTGCTGTGGCATAAACAGGTTATGGAAAGGAGGTATCCTGGCCTGTATTAAAAGCCTTCACAGGTAAGGCAGAAGATAATAACGGCAGACCGCAGTCAAAGAGGGGAATTTAAATTACAGTTGAAATGAAGTTTAACTTTTCAGGATTTCTTCACAACCACATAAACGCTACTTGCGTTCTATCCACGCTTCAGGGTTTCAGACAGCAGGCTATTCTGAAGTAAATTTGTTATGGTTCTTTCACAGTTACTACAAGCTCTCAGTATCCCACCATATAATTATACTTTACACCCATGAGCAGTCTGACAGAGGACATATACCAGCACTTAACTGCAGAGAGATACGTTCCCATATAAAAATATATGCTAACATAAATAGCACCTAGACACAACGCGTAATGAAAATTAGAGCTTTCCTGAGACTTTGGAATTTCTCAGTTAAAACACGAGACAACTCGGGGTCTTTTTAACTGTCAAAATAAAAAACTAAAAAAACGAGTACAGCTGTCTGGAAAACATTCATAAACAATCTATAATTTTTAGAAATTATCTTTGAAAGGAATGATATAGGCTATGCTATGTAATATAGCCTATGTAAAAGCGTAAACGCGAGCCATAACGGTCACGTTAACCTCCTTAACGAAGACATAGGCTACGTACCAGGCATAAAT